>CM040430.1:43248590-43441090 GCA_022702705.1 Papilionanthe hookeriana x Papilionanthe teres | reverse complement strand
TTGGAATGATGTTATACCATATCTTCCAGCAAAAGAAAGACATAGAAGGAGTAAGAAATTTACACCAAACAACTTTGCCCCATTTCAGGTCTTCAAAATGGTATGTGGATTGCATGATGAGTGATGATAATTTCTATGTAGGTTTTTGTCTAATGATCAATCTATCCTTGTTAGAATTGTTCATGTTGGTCCTTAGAACCATCTCCACTTGATTTCTTGACGATAAGGAGTTCGAAGTTGAATATTCCATTTGGTATCGGTCTAGCGATCCTTTACTAGAAGGTTAGAGTTGTAATTGGGTGAATGGGGAACTAATCTTTCCCCATTATATGTCCAGCAGTCCAACCAGAAATTGATCTGGCCATCCCCCAGTTCCCACCAAAGTAGTTTTTCAGCTTGATTTCTGCAATTAAGAAGGCTGGACCAAATTTTGGAATCACCCAACTTCTTGGCCACCAGGAGTGGATGAGAGTCTTTGCAATACTTACCCCACATGAAATGAGCCCATAAAGATTCTTGTGCCCTGAATCTAATCTAGAGATTACAAAGGTTAATATGTCTAAGTTGTTGAAAGGACTTAACCCCCAAGCCACCAACACAAGTGGGTTTACACATTTTCCACCAGCTTAACCAATGAATTTGATTTCTTTGGCCAGCCCAAAGGAATTTGTTAAGGATTCTGCTTAACTTAATCTGAGTGGACTTCTTCATGTCTGACATCTGCAAAATATAAGCTGGGAAGGAATTAAGAATACGTTTCACAAGGGTAATTCTCCCACCATTGGACAAAAAAGATGAAGTCCAACAATTGATTTGAGATAAGGTTTTGTCCACCACTTCAGCAAATTGTGTTTGTTTTACCCTACCTTTGAGTAATTGAACTCCCAAATAGTTGAAAGGAAGAGAAGCAGTACCAAAGCCAGTTTGCTCTTTAATCCAGTGCTTAATGTTAATAGGGCTGTGAGAACTAAAGAGAATTTGGCATTTCCTTTTATTCGACTCGCATACCGAAAAAGTTTTGGAATTGATCTAAAGCTGTGGAGTAGAGTTTTAACAGCAGGCTTAGTGGCTTTGGTTAAAATAATGATATCATCAGCATAGGCTAGGTGAGTAATGATTAAATTGGATCTATGATTGTAAGCCAAATGTGGGCGGTGGTATCCCAAAGAGTTAAGATTCCTGGACAAATAATCAAGAGCCAAGATAAAAATGTAAGGAGAAAGTGGGTCACCTTGTTTGATATCTCTAGAAGCATGGAAGAATCCTTGAGGGGTCCCATTGATTAATATGGAGTGAGCATTATTCTCATGGCCATCTTCCGATAGAACTCGAATGAAAGATTGAGAGAATCCCCAGCCTTCGACGACCTCCGGAATGAAGTCCCATTCAATAGTATCATAAGCCTTTTTCGGATCCAATTTGAAAATAATATTATTAGCCCTACATTTCCTATCCAGATCAAGTAGAAGTTTCTGGGAAATCAGAATGTTATCACCAATATACACGCCCTTAATAAAGGCCACCTGATTCTACTAATAAGATAGGGAAGATGGGGTTGAAGCCTGACCACCATAACTTCGTCGATAATTTTGGAAATGACTCGTAGTAAGGCTAATGGGTCCGTAATATTCCCAAGTAGCTACGGAATTTTATTTAGGGATAAGAGCAAGAGTGGAAGCAGTGAAATACACGGGGGATCTTTGCCATTGAAAAAACTTTGTATAGTCCTGCAGACATCTGGACCCACAGTAGGCCAAGATTTCTTATAGAACTCAGTGGTGTAACCATCGGGGCCAGCGACCTTATTACGCCCAATGGAATCTAAAGCCCTCTTGATTTCATCGGCGAAGGAGTCATAGTAAAGTCTCGACCGAAGCTTGGTGCTCGTGCTCATCAAATAACTCTTTCTAAAATTGGATATGCCCGATTGGTCCCTTGGAATATAGATGTCGGAAGTACTTAATTGCTTCTTTAGAAATCTCCTCAGACATGAACACCTTAACTCCACTGGCATTTTTAATAGATATGATCATGTTGCATTTCCTTCTATAATTAATGCAAGCATGAAATAACTTAGAGTTTCTATCCCCATCAATGAATTTAGTACCAGCTAATTTCTACTTCAAGAATGTTTCATAATAACAGGTATTAGAAAGCAAATTTTCATTGGCCAAGGCATGATCCTGTTCTGAAATCAACCCTTTCAGAAACTACTCCTTTTTAATTTTAGTATTCTGCTCAGCTTTATTAACTTTATCCAACACATTACCAAAACATTCCCAATTCCAACTCTTGAGATGATAACCCAACTTATTTTGAAGATTCCAAAGATTGAGCCAAAGATCAAGGTGGGGACAACTATGCCAAACCTTAGATACCGGATTGCAGAAATCAGGGTGTAAAAGCCACTAATTCTGAAACCTTAAGGATGAGACCTTGGGGGCAGAGAGTTGGCTATGGAGATCAACAAAGGTTTTTGGTCAGATCTAGACATGGCCAGACGAGAGACAGTAGTATGGAGATAAGTTTGAGGCCAGCCATTGTTGGCAAGAAACCTGTCAAGCCTTTCCCAGAGTGAGCCCCTTCTCCAATTGAATATAGGGCCAGAGAATCCCAGGTCAAATAAATTAGCATCTTGTATAGCATCAAAAAAGTTCTTCATAGGTTTGGCAAGGGGGGTCTCCCCTCTTTTTCGAAGGGGACAACGAGCGGTTGAAATCCCCCCACAATCCATGGGGAAGGAAGATTCTGTCCTAAAGCAATAATTTGACTCCACAGTTGGTTTTGTAAAATGGCTGAACAACTAGCATAGATAAAAGTAGCAAATCCAGTTTTCTCATCAATGGAAAAATGTAAATGAACAAAGTCGCCACACCATCCTTCTTGCAGCAGAAGGCCTAGGATCGGACGGTCTATCGGCTACATGCTGGTAACTAGTGTCCTCCCTAATATGATGGCCCGATACAACAACAGGTGAACTAGCTCTCATTTTCTTCCTTGGTTTCTCTATGGACTGACAGGTTCTACTCGAGTTCCGAGGCGGGATCTAGCTGGCACTCATCCCATTCTTCTTAGGACTTCTGACATGGGGCATCTTTCTTTCTTTGCCAATTTTTCTATCACGGCTTGTAGCCGAGCAAATGGCGTAGTCTTAACCCTTTTTCTTTTGTAGTTACTATAGTATGCAGGTCGGGGTAGTGTAGCGGCAATCCTTCGGACATCTTCTTCATCCGATGCAGCAGAGAGGGGGTGAAACCTACTCCCTTCCAACAGAGGTATATACTCAGGTAGTTCAGGGATCTCTTCCAGGAAAGCAACTTTAGCGGCCTTGGCTTTCTCAATCCTGGCTATCTTTCTGCTTATATTTCTCCTTTGAGTCCGAGTTAGGGGTGCAACTCTTGAACTGGACCCAATCTTGAAAACAGATGGTATTGTAGCAAAATCTGTACCCTCTACGGTGAAAGGCTCATCACAGACTTGAATTTCCTTCCCCTTCAGTTTGGCAGAAGCCGGGGTAGGTACAGAGATGACTAGACCGGTGGGGGTAGAGACAACAGTCCTCCTACGAATAACAGTACTTCTTTCAGCTGGAACCCTTTGTAGGGGAGGGAATTTTGAGTTGACTTCAGGTTGAACTCAATTATGGGCTCCTCAGTTTCTGGCACTTTATCCATTAGTGTGAAGAGGGTGACGTCAGTGAACTTAATATCTGTATCGTCGAATCCTTGTCTAAAAGGGATGATTCCATTGTCAAGAAGTTCATCCTTATAGACAGCGAAGTCCATTCCATTGGTGAAGGAGAAAATTAACTTTGGTGCAGTCATTTTCTGCAGTGTAGATTCTGAATGTCAGTCCCAAATTATGCTTCCTTTCGTCACAAAACTTAGAACGAAAAAGAAAAAGTCCGAATACATTCCCGTTTATCTTAATGTATTTGTGATTTTTAAGAGAATTCATTTATTAGAAGGTGTCTATTAGAGGATTTTTTTGTTAGGAACAAAATGATTAAAGGTATAGAAAAGGTAAAGGACCCGATTCAGAATTGGAAAGGAAGAGAAAGTCTCGTAAGACTTCTAAACCTGAAGGACCGCTCCTATGCTAACACCTATTGGGGGTCCACCCCACCTCAAAAAAGAGGTAAAAGGATTTCAGAACCTCTCTATTTAGGGGTGTCTAAACAATGGTTCCTAAATCCGAGTGAGGTTGGCTATACCCGTTCAAGATAGAAATGAACGTGGTATGCCAACGGAAAGAATGGTAGTTTGCTCCACTAGGGACATGGATACACTACCGATTTATGAAAGCAAAGCCATCTGATCAAAATGGAGAGAGGAACTTGTCCCCAGCGGAGTCGCCAAAAGTTGTCGGCATATTTTTAAGTTGAATGTTGTATTTTGAAAAGGGGTTGCCTACAAAAATTGTCGGCAAATTTTAGATTTTAAATTTAATTTAAGTATATATATATATATATATATATAATTTAGAAAGTAACTTTTGGTTTTGAAAATAATTTTAAATTTAAAAAATTTTAAGATATCAAATTAAACTGATCTCACATCCCAAATAGTTTATATAAACGATCACCATACTACAAACCGTGTGTTGACCTCATTTTTGATGAGGTCTTCTCTTCTTCTCTTTAGTACTTAGGATCTAGCCTTAGGCTTTTCCTTTGACTATCTTAGAGGACTAGAATTGGGACCCACCCTCTAGAATTTCAAACCACTTTTTAACTCCCCGCAAACTCCACAAACTCGACCGTAGACCCCTAATCACCTAGAGGGTTGAAATCAAATGTGGAAGTTTAATGGATGAGTTCCTATAGGACTCTTTGGCCTTAGGGCTGCCCTGGGTGGCCTGGTCTGGTGAAGGGCTGACTTACACACACACACTACACTTATACACTACACTTTCACATACCTCCTAAAACCACACCCATACCTAACTCGACCTCCCGACTCATGTAGGTGATTCACATGGATGGTCCTTAACCCCTAAGCCCTCGGCAAGAGGTTGAAACAACATAATGAATGCCTCAAATGAGTCCCTTCATGACTCATGTGGGCTTGATGTGGCTTCATGGCTCAACCAAAATGATTTCATTCCACTCAAATTTACCCAATCTTCATTTTTCCAAATTTTCAATTTTGACCCCCTGGACCCTACACCCGCCTAACTTACCCAATGCCATCGAAATTACCCAAACTTTTCAAAATTTCCAAATCACCCAAAATTCCCCAAAATCAATCCCAAACATTTCCACATCACTCAAATTGATCATCCATACCCAAAAATACCAAAAATTCCAAAAATACCTCCCAATACCCACCAAATACCCAAAATACCCCTCTTGACCCAAAAAAATCCAAAAATTCAGAAAATTCCCAGAAAATTTCAGAAAATCCCAAATATTCCCAATTTCATTTTGTCCAACTACACCATGGGCGAATTTTGTCAATTTACCCTACTTTTGTCAAAACCCCCAATTTGACCCATTTTAACCCTAAGTGAACCCAATGTCAAACCAAACCTATCCAATTGACCCAAATTCTGGTCCAATTTAATTCTAAACTTCCATTCAACATTCCCAACACCAATCTAGACCAAATTCAAGTCCAATTTCATTGACATTTGGATCCAATTTCACTTTTGGCCTTAAAGCCCAATTTGGACCCATGACCCAAACCTAACCCAAACTCACCCAATTCAACTCCAATTAACCCCAAATCTTTTCTAAATCTTCCTTAGCATCCCCACAAGCAAAACACTAACATGATTTGCCCAAAATTTAGACCCAAACCCCACTCAAATTCAACCCAAAGCTAAAAGGCCCAATTTCGACCTAAACCCAAACCTAACCCAAATGAGCCCAAACCCCAAAATCAAAGCCCAATCAAAGTCAAAACCTCTTTGAAACACTCCCATAAACATTTCTCAACATTAATTTTACATCAATTTCAACCCTAGCCCAAAATTGGCCCAACTTGGCCCACTTGGACCTATATTGGCCCATTCACCAAAAGAACCCAAATTCAACCCAATTCAAACCCAAATCACCCCCAATTTGCTTCAAGTCACTCATGACACATCCATGAGCTAAACCCAACAATTATTTGGCCCAAGCCTCTACCAAAATTTCATCCCAAAATCCATTTTAAAATTCAAAAGCCCACTTTCCTTAAACCATTTTAAAAGCCCATCTAAAACCATTTCAAAAAGCCCAAAATCTACCCTAAAGCCCACATGACATCTCCACTTGCCATCCACTTAATAAAAGCCATTCCCTAAGTCCTAAATTCATCATCAAATCATTCCAAATCAAGTTTCATACAAATTTCCATCAAATTATCAAAAATTCCTAAAATCTATTTCCATGAAATTGACTCCACTTTTCCCAAGCCAAAGGTGAGCCATGCAAGCCATGGACAAGCCACATGAAGCCATGGAAAGCTTCGACATGTGATCAAGCCATTAATGGCAAAAGGAGGGGCCCCTTTCCTAATCCTTCTTAAACCCTTTTTTACCTTAAGCATGTCACACACTAAACCATGCTTAGCCACCTCATCATGGATGGAGACCACACCATTCTCTCTTGGCCGACCCAAGTGATCCTTTTCGACCCAAGACCGAGCCTCGGGTGGTGAACCTAGCCCAAAACCATGGGTCGACTCATTTGAACCCAAAATGGTCTTCCCCCCATTCCATTTCAATCCAAGCTCTTTACACATGGCATTTGCCAATCGCTTCGCACCAAGTCCTACCGTGACCCACCCGACCTCGAGGGTGACCCATGCCCGGCCGGCCGGCCACCGGGCCGCCCGAAAACACCATGGCCGAGAGCTCACATGTGAGCCAACTTCGGAATTCTCCTCGCCGAGCCGCCCCATCCCTAGCGGCCATCAGTAGCTGTTCTTCTCTTGCCAAGAGCAATCGATCCCAAGCCCTAACTCTCCCCGGAGGCCCTCCACCCTCTCCTATTTAAACACCACCCCCTCTCGGCCATGAGAGGTGCCGAAACAAACCTTAAGGAAACTCTACCAAAATTGTTCCGTACTACTCCCCATACACAAAGCACTTGATCCCCACCGAAATCCCCCGCCATTTCTTCTCTCGCGAGCTCAATTTCGTAGTCGAAATCCAAGCCCAAAACTAGGACACTTCTCCACAAGGTGAGCCAATCCCCAAATCGATTGGTTCTACACCTTCACCGGACCGAGGGAAGGTGTCCACCAAGCAAAAGCCCCATCTCCGAGCCACCCAGCTTGCTCCAGCCTCCAAGCTTTGTGATCGATCGTGGTCGAAATCCCACCTGAGCAATTCACTGGACCAGAGACTTCATCCGGAGCTCGCGGGATCCAATCGAAGGTGCAACAACCCTCGGATCGAAGCCACACTTCTCCGAGCAAAGGTATGGCCTCACTCGTTCTTCCCGAGCTTCCGAACATTCTCCATTTCTATCGCGTAAATTTCATCCCACATAAACCGTATGGATGTATTCGTCTTCTCAAGACGAATCCATGTAGCATAAGAACATGAAAATCCATCGAGTATCGAGCGAGATCTTGTGGATTTAGTGTGGACGGCTCTTGGGCGAGGACGCTCGGGGACGATGAACGGATGCCGTCCATTCAATACACGCGCCGACGGACGGCTCGGATGGCGTCGGACCGAGAGACGGTACGTGAACCGCGGGGCCGGGGCCGCCGACTCAAGCGGCGGCGTCGAATGGGAGCGCGACGCGTGTGCGTTCGGAGATGCCGAGGATGACGCGGCGCCGACTCGGATAAATAGAAAATTAGGGATATTTTCTATTTATTTAATTCCCTAAACTTGGAAAATTCATAACTTTTTGTAGGAAAATCATAAAAATAAAATAAAAATACCCTCTCGCTCAGTGAACAGAGGAGAATAATGTGGAAAAGAAATCATTTAATTTCATCAAGTATTTTATTTTTAATAATTTATTTACTCTCTCGCATATTTTTAATTCTCCATGCATGTATACAATTCACCATGGCATGAGACCATAGGTCTTTTGAAGCCTCCGAATTTGGGGACATTCCCCGAATTTTCCAAAGTCGAGGCCATCCCTATGAAAAGTTATTGATTTTTCAAATTCATGTTACTATTTTGAGTATTTTAATTCCAATAAATAGCATGTTGTGAAATAAATTCTAGGAAAATTTGGTGATGTTCCTTATGACCAGAGGACCCTAGGAAAAATAGGTTTTGAGTTAGTTCATTTAAAACAACCCTAATCGGCTTAAACACCCAAAATGGATCTCTAATTAGTTAGAGCTAACCATACATCAAATTGACTTGAAATCAATTCTCCACTGACCTTTAGGATCAGAGGAACCCACCATAAAAATTTGAGGTCAATTGGACTTGGTTAGCCCTACTAAATGGGTAGATTAAGCCACTTAGTCATTTTAAACTTTAAAAATTCATAACTTTCAAAATATCTTTCAAAAATTCACCAAATTGGTTTTGGAGCCTCTCTGATGTTAGGGGAATTTAAGAAAATTAAAATTTCAATTTTCTAAAAAGTTGATTTTTAATATTATTTTAATATTTTTAATAATTAAAAAATTATAAAAATCACAAAAATAATAAAATTCACCAAAATGTCACATTTTGAATTTTAATCACTTAGGAACAAACCTCATATTTTTCTTAGGTCTATTTAGTGAGATATTAAATTTTAAAGCCCTAAGGTAATTTTAAAATTAAAAAAAAATGTATTTTCTAGCATTTCCACTAAAATAATTATAATAAATCATAGAAAAATCAGAAAATTGCAAAAATTGATTCTCTGATTTCTTTGATATCAGAGAGATTTTTGAAAAATATAAAATTCATTTTTCAACTTTATTTTAATTTTAAATTAATTAATACTCCAAAACTTAAAATAATTATAATAAAAATAATATAATTCAAAAAATCACAAAAATTGGTCCAAGTGGTCCTCTGGTCATTAGGAATGTTCCCTAATTTTCTTAAGGACAGAAACTTTCCCTTGATCATGTTGTTAAATTTTCCTTGGAAATCTCTATTTTCTACCAAAATAATTATATAAGTAAATTAAATACAGAAAAATCACATTTTTTTCCTCTCATGTCTTTATTGACATATGAGTGAAGTCACATAAAAATTTCAAGTTCATTTGAGTTCAATTTAATGAGTTATGAAATTATTAAGCTTAAAGGGTAAAATGGTAATTAAAATTTTAATCCTTAATTAAAACTTTAGGTTTAATAAAAAAAATTAACAAGTAAAACATTTGATCCTAATCTGATTTGGATGATTAAAATTTAAATAATTAAAGGGTAGAAATCTAAGTAATTCAAAATATTTAAACCTTAATTAAATAATTGATTAAATTTGGAAGAATAATAAAATTGGAATTATTAAAATAGGGATATTATTAGGAGGAGATTTATTCTTTAATTTAAAAATCCCTAAATTAATTATCTCATTAATATTTAATTCTTAATTAAAATGATAACTCAAATTTAAAATATTAAAAGACTTAATCATTAAACTAAAGTTAAATTATTAAACTCTTTTAAAGTTTCAATTAAAATTAAAAATAAAATTAAATTAAAAATTAAATTAAATTAAGTAAATTAAATTGGATTAAATTAAATTAAATTAAATTAAAATAAAAAGTTGAATTAAATTAAAGATTAAATTAAATTAAATAAACAAATTAAATTAAATTAAATGACTTAAATTAAATTAAATTAAATTAAATAAATAAAATCAAATTAAATAAAGTTAAATCAAATTAAGAATTAAATTAAATGAACAAATTAAATAAAATAAAATAAAATTAAATTAAATTAAATTAAATTAAATTAAATTAAATTAAATGAAATTAAATTAAATTAAATCAAATTAAATTAAAATTAAATCAAATCAATTTAATTTAATTTAACATCAAATCAAACTAAATTGAATTAAATTGAATTAAATTAAATTAAAACTCAATTAAATTAAATTAAATTAAATTAAGTTGAATTAAATATAACATCACCAAAGACATAAAGAATTCAAAATAAATCTAAAATAACTTGAACACTATTCCAAATTTAAACCCATTAATTGAAATTAAACTAAATCACGAAACCATTTGAACATCAATTTACCCTCGAAAGCTTTAGTTATCATAACTCCTAAACAGAATATTAAATGAAATGTTACTTCACTTATAGGACATTCAAACATCCTAGTTCACTGAGTAAGATAATAACAAAACTTAACTAAACCTCGGTCGATTAATTCATTTGTGTAATTGAATTCATTTGGACTTAAAAAAATCCTAGAAATATTGAAAAGATGTTTATGATTCTTCCTAAACACTTTCTCAATATGATAGGATGTTTATAAGAACAATTGAACTTAATTGTTCTTTGATGAAGAAAATCGTCTTCAAACAAAAACACAAGGAACCTAGACGTCATAAGAAATGACTAGCCTATAGGATTAGGAATTTGGTAGAAAACCATAACCCTTACCTTAGCTTTACTTAGGAACTTGCTTAAATATTCTAATTGTGTTTTAAGTGCAGCTCGGGATGACGGGAAGACCCTCCAAGTACGCTTTTGTTTTATTGCAATTTATTTTCTTGCAATTTACATTATTGCAATTTATTTAACTGCATTGCACTTACTTTTCTTGCATGATAAACAACTGTTGCATGAAAACCCACACCTTTAGGATAGTTCCTAAAATTGAAACCGAAACTAAGTTAAAAGTCATTACAAGATAAAATTCACCACCACAATATTTCAAAATATAAAACAACTCAAAATTTAATCACAAACAGAACACAAAACTACAATTACAACTAAATTAAAACGTCCCGTTGGATGATCGGGAATACCTCGGATGATGTAACATACGTGTTGCTAACAGGATTTCCCACGGTCTAAATGAAAGTGTGGAACTCATTCAGTTGAGTTTAGCAAATTCATCTGGACTAAGTGAATTCAATGAAAATAACGGTGCCGGGATGACGGAACCGTGGGATCTTGATCGGTTCTGTTTAAACAACTTTAAGATTTGTTTTAATTAAAATATTGAAAACGCTTAGAAATTAAGGTTTTCTCTAAACCAAAATACTTTTCTCATCCCCTGATTTATGACTTCTAAAACTAAACATCTGCAACAACAAGGAGCTCAGAGCATGGTGGGCAGCACGGCCATCGTCATGAGCAAAACCTGAGTCTACTTCAGTAAAACTTTCTTAGAATTAAATAACAAAGCCATAGGACTTCGAGGTAGTTTGCCTAGTGCAACATAAATCCTCAACTCTTCGTTAGGCATTTACCTTGTAAATTAAGCCCTAACCGGTCTTAGGATTCCGAGGTAGTCGTCTGATACGACATAAACCCTCAAATCTTCGAGGCTATTTGTATGATTTTACCATATAAATATATGCCCTAATTAATTAAAATTGGCAAGATTAAAAAATTAAATAAACATTAGGACTTTCCTAAATCTAAGCCAAACAATAGGATAGTCGGGAAATTACCGAAGTTCACTTCGAATCTGTGATTTCTCCTACCTTTCTTCCTTTGAATTCTCAAAAGAAAATGTTCTAAACTTGATCCATTTCCTATTGAAATTCTAAAATTCAATCCTTTGAAAACTTAAACTTTGAAATTCTTGAGAGCAGAATTATTGATTATTATCGAGAGTTTTCTTAAGTGATTCCCGTCACTTAAGATGTAATTAACTATAGGGGCTTGCCCTTATAGTGGAATTTTAAAGAACCTGTGTGATATAAACCCTGTTTAATACTTTCATATTAAGCGAGGGAATTTGTCGGCTTATAAAATTGGTTCGCAGACCAAACGGATGTCACAAATCTTCTAGTTTATTTAATTGAGCCCCACCATCAAGCAGTGTGTCTATCCTTAGGGATAGATACACGGTTCGTGGTGCGGTGCTCGTTTATATAAACTATTTGGGATGTGAGATCGGTTTAATCTTATATCTTAAAACCTTCAAATTTAAAATTATTTTCAAAATCAAATACTACTTTTCAAATTATTTATTTAAACTAAATTAAAAATTCGCCGACAACTTCTGTTAGGCGACCCCCTTTTCAAAATAAAACACATAACCTAAAAATATGCCGACAACTTCTGGCGACTCCGCTGGGGAATGTTCCTCTCTCCATTATAATCAGATAATTCTGCTTTCAAAAATCGGTAGTGTATCCATTTCCTTATTGGGTCAAACTACCCTTCTTTCCGTTGGGATGCTATGTTCATTTCTACCTTGAACAAGTATAGCCAACATTCTCTCGGATTTAGGAGCCACTGTTTAGACACCCCTAAACAGAGAGGTTCCGAGATCCTTTTACCTCATTCCGAGGTGGGGTGGACCCCCAATAGGTGTTAGTTTAGGAGTGATCCTTCGAGTCGAGAAGTCTTGCATAAGACTTTCTTTTCCTTTCCAACTCCGAATCGGATTCCTTACCTTCTCTACACCTTTGAACATTCCGTTCTGAATAAACAAACCCTTTTATAAGTGATTCTTTTAACAAATGATTCCTTCTTATAAATACATGAACAAGAATGAGTTCGGACTCTTTTCAATTCCTTTCTTTTCGTCCTAAAGAAAAGAAGCATAACTTGGGACTGACAACCAGAATCTACCCCGCGAAATGGAAGCCCCAAAGCCGATTTTTTCCTTCACCAATGGATCGGACTTCGCCGTCTATAAGGATGAGTCGCCCGACAATGGGATCATCCGATTTGGACAAGGATTCGAAAACACGAATGTCAAGATCACCGACGTTTCCCTTTTCGCACTGACGAACAAGGTATCTGAAGCTAAGAAGCCGCTGATTGAGTTCAACCTTAGGTCGACCCAAGAGTTTCCTCCCCTGCAAAAGATCCCGACTGAGAGGAGTACTGCTGTCCGCAGGAGGACTGTTCTTACTACCCCCACTGGTCTAGTTGTTTCTGCACCTACCCCGACTTCTGCCAAATTAAAGGGGAAAGAAATCCAGAATTATGGTGAACCCGTTACCGTGGAGGGTACGGATCTTCCTGTGAGACCTCTCGTTTTAGAAATCGGGTCCAGCTCAAGAATTCCATCACCGACAAGGACCCAAAGAAGAAACGAAGTAGAAGGATCGCTAGAGAAGCCGTAGCCGCCGAAATTGCTTTCTCGGAGGAAATCCCGAACTACTCGAATATACACCGCGCCGAATATACACCGCTCGCTCGAATACATACCACTTTTGGGAGGAAGCAGGTTCCATCCCCTCTCCGCCGCAGAAGATGAAGAAAATGTTCGCAAGATTCGTCGCCGCATTGCCTCGACCCGCATATTACAACGATACCGCAAGAAAAGGACTAGAACTACGCCGTTTTCTCGACCGCAAACTTTGATAGAGAAGTTAGCAAAGAAGGAAAAGTGCCCCGTATCGGAGATTCTACGAAGGATAGGGCGGGTGCCGCTCAAATCCCGTCTTGGGCCCCGAGTAGAACCCGCCATCATGACGATGAAAGCCAAGTAAAAGGATGAAGGCTAGTCCGCCCGTCGTCGTCTCGGGATTACGGATTAGGGAGGATACCACCTTCCAGCATTTGGCCGACGGACAATCCGGTCCTAGCACCTTCCGTCGCTAGAAGGATGGTATGGCGTCCCACTACTGGACGAGTCGAGATTGAAACAACGAGCTCGAGAAGGAAAGTCTCGTCGGGAGACTCGAATCGAAGAAAGCGCCACTGCGGCAAAGGGGACTCGTGAGAAAGGGACCCGGCAGCTATCGCACGACAACCGCGAGGACACACAGAAAGGCCCGCTAGAAGATGCCATGGAAAAGTTGAGAACTAATATCCGACGATTAGCAAAAGAAAGAGAAGAGAAATTCGGAGACGAGATTGATTCATCGAATTCATGGACGACGAATATGCAGAAATCAACATGGTCGAAACACGAGCTTCATCGGCTTCATAAGGTGCTCCTGCAGCCGCAGAGAGAGAGGAGCCAGAACTGATGAGAAGGCAACTTCAAGAGAAAGACGACACGATCGCCCAAATGGTGAAAAGGATGGAAGAGATGGCTGTAGCTCTAGCCACTCTCCAGAGTCAAGTGCAACCACAAAGAGAGACACCCCCAGAGGTCATTCACATTGTAGACGGAGGAAAGGAGATTACATCCGTCAATGGGGATGATCACCGAAAAGGATACAACCCAAAGTATGATCCCCGAAAAGGATATCAAGAGCTTGGTGGAACAACAGAGTGCGAGAAGCCTTAGCACAATCAAAGAGCGGGACATCCATTCGGACGGGTAGACCTTACCCAGAAGAATTCGACGTTGTCCAGTACCCAAAAGGCTTCGTACCACCTCTGTTCAAGACCTTCGATGGAACCGGGAACCCCCGACAGCATGTTGCACACTTTCGTGCCAGTTGTTGCAATGCCGGCGGGAGCGATGCATTACTCTTCCGACAGTTCGTCGCCGACTCGTCGAGAATCGCCTTCGACCGGTATGCGGAATTACCAAATGGTTCGGTGAAGACGTTCTCGGAACTAGAGAACCTCTTCATCAAGCGATTCGCCGGAGCTCAGCACCACATCACTATAGGTGATTTAGTGGTAGAGAAACAAAAGCCGAACGAAACTTTGGTGGATTACATACTTCGATGAAGGAACTTAAGCATGAAGTGTGAACCACAACTATAAGAACAACATGCAATCGGCATCTTGCTTAAAAGCATTCATGGCCTGATAGCACTTCTCCTCAAAGGATTCACTATTAAGAGTTTCGAGAAGTTGTTAAGCAAGGCCGGGAGCTTGCAAGAGGAGGCGAAGCAATTAAGTTTCACCGACAAGACGGACAAGCAAAAGCCTGTGAAGACTTTCGAAAGAAATCCGGGATCGTTGCAGCGAGTCGACAAAGGCAAGCAACCAATACAAATATCGTCCGAACGACCACAACAACCTCAACAGAATTACCAAGCAACCCCGACCCAGCCTATCGCTCATCTCCACAAGATGAACAACCGCCTCGTACGCAACGTACAATAAGGGAGCTTCGAGCGGTGGAATATCCATTCAAGAATGAAGCAAGTGTCGAAAATGTTCCGTAGTCCGATGAAGACTCCAGCATTTCTAGCCGCCGAGCCTAAAAGACCGGAGAAAGTCAACAAGAAAGTTGATCCCAACTTTTGCCCCTACCACCGGATGCTTGGGCACAAGATAGAAGATTGCATTACCTTAAAAAGTTGGCTCAACGACAACCTTTGCAAAGGGAATATAACGATCCCGAAGGAGTACATGAAGGAACCCCAGAAAGGAGGTTCCATCAATGTTATCTCAACTGATCCCATCATTCCGATAGATCCCTATACGACCGACGATGGATGGACTACCGCTCGGACAAGGTCTTCGAAAAAGATTTTAGACAAGCATCCAAACCGCTTCGTGCGAGCTTCAATTCGTAGTTCGAAACCTGCCATGTCGGCACTATCACTTGCGATAGTAAGAACCACCTCAACAGGAGATGATCGAAGAGAAGAAGAAGATCGATGAAGAAGAGAGGACCGAGACTCCTAAGGCTAGACTAGGGGTCGCTTATCCTAGGATAGTTGTTTCGATTCGGGGAGAAATCCCTCGAACCTCTCGACTTCGTATGATTATCTCGCTCACTTCGGTGGGATCATATAATGATAAGGGTGATGGCGTTGGCTACGTTTTGATCGTTTCTAACGATTACGTAACTAGCGACAATCCGGACATCGATTTCGATACCAACGACAATTCTCAAATCATACACAATCTCGACGATCAAAATGACGAAGAAGACATCCATCAAGGAGGCTACGAGAGTTCAACAAGCAAAGAATTTATCTGCGAATTTCGAGGAGCTCCAGTCACAATAGAATTAGAGCCTTCGGACTCTGAAGCTAATCCGGAAGAGCCTGTCATTCCAATTCAAGAAGAAACACCATCAAACTCAACACTAGATTCAGAAGAAATTACAGAAGTCAACTTAAGAAGTGGAAGAGTTCTACCTCCGAGAATGGGTCCAAAGGACAAAGGAAAGCAGGTGGTTGTTCAAGAAGAACCAACCCCAGCAGAAGAAATACCCATTCGAGAAGAAGCCGAGACACATGGAAATAAAGTGGACTACAACGTGCTAGCCCATCTTAGGAAACTACCGGCCAAAAGAGCATTTACGACGCTCTCATCTTATCAAAGGAGATGAGAGAAGCTCTGATCAAGGCCTTACTTGATCCGAGAAATTTGCTACTCAAATGGCCGGAGATTCCTTAGATGAGGTTTGCTCGTTAAAGGAACAACGAGGTGTTACCTTCACGGACAATGACCTACTACTTGGGACGACAGATCACAACCGACCGTTGTACATTTCGATTACAATCGGGAAGTTTACGCTCTCCGTAGTATTGGTGGATCCAGGAGCATCAATTAATATAATGAGTCTTCGAACACTAAGCATACTTGGAAATTGATGCTCGTGAGCTCGAGGCCGACAAAATGTTATTAAGAGGATTCAACCGTAAAGGAGAAAGAGCCCTCGGGTCAATAACACTACTAATGAAGACCGGTGACTTAGCAAAGACAACCGCAAAATTTCACATAATTGATTCAGAAACGTCGTTCAACGCTCTACTGGGCCGACCATGTATACATGAAAACAGGATGGTGCCAACATCTCTACATCAGTGCATCAAATACTACGATGGAGGGGAACAGTGCATCAAAGGTGACTTGCAACCATTCTCCGTACATGAGATTGGAATCCATGAAGATGCAGCTTATTATGCACCACCGAAGAAAACAATCTTCTCCAGAGATACCGTAACAAATGAAGCAAAGAAAGTTCGGGACAACGAAGAACCCGAAGTTCTAGTCCAACAGCTCACTCACCACTCCCTTCCGGCGAGATGGTGAAGGTTTCTCCACAACTCGCATCCGAGGTCGAGGCCGGGACGAGGTCGTGGCAGAGACGTTAGGACAGTTGGACGGAGGAAACCAGCCATCAATGTTGATTGGGAAGATAGTTCTGAAGAAGAAAAGGAAATCAAACAAGAAGCAGCGACAATAAGTCGGAAAAAGCCGCAATTCAAGATCTCCCTCAAAGATGAAAAGAATGAAGAATACAAATCAATATACGAGAAAATTAACCACTACGTACATACTAAGACCCTAACCCCAATCCATTCTAATAAGATCGAGGGTATGGTGGTCAAAGAGGTACGTAGCGACGGTGCAAAGCCAATCAAATTCTACCGTGCTGCTCCTTCCTCCAAAACTGAAAATAATGTACAATTTGAAGATGTCACTTCATCAGAATTAATGGAATTACCTTTTGAGTGGTACTCTCCCCGTGTTCAAAATTTAATCCAACGTGGTTTCTTACCTCGACAATGGACAAAAAGCCAATCACAACATTTTCAAAAATTATGGAATAATTCCGTCGTCCACCCAATTCAAAGTATGGACTCGGATTCGGCACGATAGAGATCGATCGACGATACCGAATTTTGCTTGGTTGTCACTTGCGAATCTAATAAAAACCGCATGGAAACTACGTACGAACTCGAAGATTTACAAATTGGAGACGCTACACCAGAATTTGAAGAAGAGATTAAATCTACAATAGATGAACTAACGGAAGTTAACTTAGGTACTAGCGAAGAGCCTAGACCTACCTTTGTTAGCTCCTTACTCAATAAAGAAGACTCCGAAGAAATAATCAAGTTATTAATGGAATTTAAAGATTGTTTTGCTTGGAACTACGATGAGATGCCAGGATTAGCTCCGCAGGTCACAATCCATAAGCTAGGAGTGGATCCTACTTCGTCCTGATCGGACAAGGTCCCCGAAGAATGCGTCTAGAAATCGAACAACAAGTCATAGCCGAAGTTAAAAAGCTAATAGACGCCAAATTTGTCCGTGAAGAACAATACCCGACTTGGTTAGCCAATGTGGTGCCAGTCAGAAAGAAGAATGGTCAGATCAGAATTTGTGTGGACTTCAGAGATTTAAACAAGGCATGTCCAAAGGATGAATTCCTCTACCGATCCCGAATTAATGATCGACATCGCTTCGACACATGAGATATTCTCATTCATGGATGAATCTTCGGATACAACCGGATAAAAATGGCTCCAGTAAGATGAAAAGCTTACGGCATTTAGAATGCCGATTGGAGTATATTGCTACACGATGATGCCATTTGGATCCGAAGAACGCAGGAGCAACATACCGTAGAGCGATGACAAGAATTTTTGATTATCTCATCCACAATCAAGTCGAATGCTACATGGACGATGTGGTCATCAAAAGCAAAGTAAAGGAAAACCACTCGTATGATTTGAGAATTGTTTTCGAACGATTAAGGCAATTTAACCTTAAGATGAATCCCTTAAAATGCGCCTTCGGCGTCACCTCCGGGAAATTCTTAGGATTCGTTGTTCGACAACGTGGAATTGAAATCGACCCGAAAAAGATTAAAGCTATCTTGGAAATGCCGCCTCCCAAAACCTTAAAACAACTACGATCTTTTCAAGGAAGTCGGCATATCTTCGACGCTTTATCTCAAACTTGTCAGTAGGTGTCACTTTCTCGGCACTAGTTAAAAAGGACGCCAAATTTATTTGGGAAGAGAAATGCTAGAGGGCCTTCGAGGACATTAAACAATATTTAATGACACCTCCCCGTCTTAAGCAACCCTAGTCTCGAGTAGACCGCCGATACTTTACACCGCGGCTTTCGACGACTCTCTCGGAGCCTCGTTAGCCTGTGTCAATGATGAGGGTAAAGAAAATGCTCTTTACTATTTAAGCCGTCGTTTACTTACGACGAAAGTAAAGTATCCCGCAATTGAAAAGCATTGTTTGGCCCTGATCTTCGCCGCTCAAAAGCTCAGGCACTACATGCTTTCTCATAAGGTCAACCTGATCTCGAAATTTAATCCATTAGCAATACTCGATGACTCGTCCAACACTTTCCGGCAGACTTGCCGGATGGTCAATGATATTATCGCAATTCGATATAACTTTCGTGCCTCTTCGTGCCGTAAAGGGACAAGTCTTAGCAGACTTCCTCGCAAAGACACCCTTTCGCCGGCGGAATCTCCTCTCAACGACGATTTGCCGGATGAACAAATAATGAGCCTAGAAGACCCCGATGATCGACGTTGGGAATTATATTTCGACGGAGCATCTTCAAGCACACAAAGACGAAGAATCGCAGGTGATAGTGCCCGGTAAGGCGGTGAATCGGCTAATCTTTATAACACCGGAGCGGGGGATGTTAAGATACTCCTACCACTTAACGTAACCATGTACAAACAACGAAGCGTAATACGAAGCCCTCATAACGGGACTCGGAATTAACCATTCAAATAGGGATAACGTACATCAACATCTACGGGGATTCAATGTTAATCATTCAACGGATCGCCGGACGATGAGAATTTTAAAGCCAAGACTCGAGCAATACTTCCAGTATGCCATACAGTTGTTGGAACAAATTCCAAATGTGACGATCTACAAAATTCCCAGAAAAGAAAATGCTTTAGCAGATGCTTTAGCCCGTCTCGCAAAAGAATTTGCTCGTTTGCAAGATGAATCGATGGAAGTGTCGGCTCACGGACGTCGAGTCCTATCACGACTCGACATAGACACAATACACAAATCGAAAAAGAAAAAGAATCAGCTGCAATAGTGACGGAAAACACGAAGATCGAGCGACGACCATTAGTAGACTACCCGCAAACAGAAAGCTACCAGATGATAGGTCGTTAGCTCCATCGATCAAGAAAAGAACTCTATCCTACGCATTAATAAACAACACATCGTACAGAAGGTCTTTTGATCAAATGTGGCTAAGGTGCCTAAGCGGGTCCGAGGCCCGTGAAATTGTTAAAGAGGTGCATTCGAGACTCCGTGGCGCTCACCGACGGGTCCGAAGATGAAAATGAAAATTAAAAGACTAGGGTACTACCGGCCCTCGATGATGACCGACCGCATGAAAATCGCCAAGAGTTGTCACCAATGCCAAGTGCACGAGTGGTTCTACACCAACCTCCAAATGTGCTACATCCGACAATCGTGTCGTGGCCATTCGAATGTTAGGGCACGTATATAGTAGGTCCGATAGAACCACCATCTTCGAAAGGACATCCCTTCATTCTTGCGGCTACGCATTACTTTTCCAAGTGGCAGAGGCAGCTCCACTTAGAGAAGTGAAAGCACACCACATGCTACGCTTTTCAAGAACCAAGTTGTCTACCGTTTCGGAGTGCCACGCAGGATCATCTCGGATAATGGGTCAGCATTCGAAGCACGCAAATCAACAATTTTGTCGTGAGACATGGAATCGACTGGTGATACTCAAAAATTTACTACCCAAGAGCAAACGGCCTCGCTGAGGCTTTTAATAAAACTCCCGTTCAAATCTTAAAGAAAAATTTGGACGATAATAAGAGAAATTGGCACGAGAAGTTGTTAGAAGCCTTATGGGCCTACCGGACAACCTTCGAACTCCTACTCAAGCTACACCTTAAACTCCGGTGTATGGGTCCGAGGCAAGTGTTACCTTTAGAGGTTCGGCTTCCTTCACTCGGAACTGCAGCTTGCAAACAAGATCACGACAGAAGAGAATGCCAAGTTACGACTCGAAGAATTAGAAAGCCTGGAAGGTAAAAGACTTGCAGTGCAGCAGAATTTAGAACTATACCAAGCTAAGATGGTTCAAGCTCATGACAAACTGGTACGCCCAAGAACCTTCAAAGTTGGTGACTTAGTTCTCGTTCTGAAGAGACCTATTCTTGCACACCGCAAGATAGGGGGAAAATTTGAACCCACTCGGGAACGACCGTTTGTGGTCGAAGCAAGTATACTCGGGAGGTTCCTACCGACTAGTGAATTGCCAGGGAGAACGACATATGCTTCCGATCAACGGACGATACTTGAAAAAGTATTACGCTACCTGATGTTTCGAAGGAATGAATTCTTCATCCCAAAGAAACACGGGCGAAGTAATTACTTATGACTGGGTCCGAACCCAAAAATAATAAAAATTGTGCTAAAATAAATAAAATCGTGATAATAAAGTTTTCCTTGTTTTCTTTTCCAAATCAAAATCTCTTCCCTGATCTTATCCTACTTCATTCCTGTTAAATTTAAAAATATAAAAAAAAAGAAATAAAAAAAATATGTCTTTAATAAACATTTTCTTAATGTTCTTGTTCTTAGTACAGCCCCTGATCCTTTTCCTTGTCTTTTCGCTAGTGGAAATGTCGAACGGCGGTTGGTCCCGAACTTTAAGAATGGCGTAAGCCTCGCACTCGATGAAAAGAGGGTGAAAGATGGAGCGATAATCGAGATTGACTCGGATTTCACACCGACGAGCCTACAAGACGAGGAAAGTGACCGGGTCCCGCCGATCGAGAAGAACCGCCCGAACAGACAGGTGATGAAAGTGGGTGGCCCAAGCCACCAATCCAAAGAAGAAGAAAAGAAAGGCAAACGCTGAAGAAGACAAGAAAATGAAGTCCGTAGTCACTACAGCAGAGGGCAGGCTTGTCAGCGCCGCGCCCACAGAGATTCAAGAAGTTCGAAGAGCTACTCTCACAGCAACGCAACGAAGAAATAAGAATCGCCGTATCCGTAAGATGTTAACAAAACTAGTTGCGGACCAGACGACGACGAGACAGATTGCTACGCCGATGACGTACACTTCAAGGACACCGGTTCACCGAGAACTCGAAGAAAGGAGGCCGGCTCCTAGATAACAGAAAGAACTGTGGAAATCTCAAAAAGATCAAAGAAAGAAGGCTACCACGCCACCGGATAGAACCACCAGTAATGCATGACCTTGTTGCAGAAGCAACCCCGGGGGATGTCCCGACGGACATCATCCCCAAGGAGCCAAGGTATGCAGGAGAGCGTGAAGGGATTGAACCGTATATCCCACAATATTTCACTGTAGCCTCACCATCTCGGATCATTCCGAATACGAGCTGGAGAGAATGCGAGTGTTGAAAAGAAAACCTTTGAATACTTCGAGAGAATTAAAGGCAGAAGAATCAATATACTAGAGGGCCTCGAGCTACATACGTACGTATTCTCGTAGTATGAACAACAACGAATCGTGGATCGCATCCGGATTTGAAAAGAATGGGCCGAGCGGGCCGCTTAAGGGAAAACACATACTTAGAACCCCGGAGATGGATGCCAGGGAAAGGAGGGATTACAATACAATGCGGATGCTGCTACAAGTTTGCGGAGGACAGGAAGGGAAACCCACCGGGAATACTCCGTCATGGGCAAGTGGATCCGATGCCATTAATCATCAAGAGAATGGTAAATAGATTGATAACATGGAGGGTACGCGCCAGATTGCATACCCAATAGCCGCATTATTAACATCTACAAGCAGGGTGACCGCATACCCCCGCACATAGATCACTACGACTTTGTCGACCTTTCGCACGCTCTCTTTCCCGAACGAATGTAACATCATGTTCGGATCCGACCTCCGGATAACAGGCCAAGGTGAGTTCCGAGGGCCGTTGAAGATACCTTTACCGGTAGGTTCCGTCATGATACCGAAGGGCAACGGAGCGAGATATCACTAAGCATTGCATACCAGGAGTACCGGTGAAGCGAATCTCGCTACTTTCGAAGGATGGACGACAGGAAGACACCTTACCATTTCCAAACGTGACCCGGAGTTAGAGAGCCTCCAGCCTTACGAGCCGTGAGTTACATGGAAAATATCACACCTCCAACGTACATTCGACCGGCATCCTTTCCAAGGATGGCTTGGAAGGTGATGTTATCGACCATGTACCCCACTATTCGTACATGGATTTTTGACGAATGCTTCTTCGGATGGATCGACGAAGATCATACATAGTCCGTTTCGAGTCTACATGGATTGTATGAAATATATTCCGCATCAAGTTGTATGATGTATCTTCGACATGATTGGAATGAAAGTGACCATGTCACATTTTTCGCCTTCACCTCTTTTGTGCAAATTGATTGGGAAACGCCATTAAAGTTAAATGAACTTCGAACAAAGAACGAAAAGAAATAAAAAAAAGAATAAAAGAAAACTTTCCTTAAAAATCTAAAAATGACGAACACCAAATTCACATGAACATTAAATAAACGATAAAATAAAATTTGAATCATTAAAAGACAAACAAAATGAACATAAATTTCAAATCAAATCTTAAATCAAATTTCAATCGAGTTCAAACTCATCCTTCCAAATTTCAAATTCAATCTTTCCAGATTCCAAATCAAATCTCAATCAAATTTCAAATTCAATCTTTCCAGATTCCAAATCAAATCTCAATCAAATTTCAAATTCAATCTTTCAAAATTTCAAATCAAATACATCAAATTCAAACTTTTTGGAGTTGAGGATTTTACATCCGAGACTGCATTGCATTAGGATCTTTTCCCTATCGCAATGAAATACATCAAATTCAAACTTTTTGGAGTCGAGGATTTTACTTCCGAGACCGCATCGCTTTAGGATTCTCGCTCTATCGCAATGAAATACATCAAATTCAAACTTTTTGGAGTCGAGGATTTTACATCCGAGACCGCATTGCTTTAGGATCTTTTCCCTATCACAATGAAATACATCAAATTCAAACTTTTTGGAGTTGAGGATTTTACTTCCGAGA
Source organism: Papilionanthe hookeriana x Papilionanthe teres (assembly GCA_022702705.1). Lineage (NCBI taxonomy): Eukaryota > Viridiplantae > Streptophyta > Magnoliopsida > Asparagales > Orchidaceae > Papilionanthe > Papilionanthe hookeriana x Papilionanthe teres. The sequence continues at coordinate 43,417,381 of CM040430.1, read as the reverse complement.
CTGCATTGCTTTAGGATCTTTTCCCTATCGCAATGAAATACATCAAATTAAAACTTTTTGGAGTTGAGGATTTTACATCCGAGACTGCATTGCTTTAGGATTCTTGCCCTATCGTAATGAAATACATCAAATTCAAACTTTTTGAGTTCGAGGATTTTACATCCGAGACCGTATCGCTTTAGGATCTTTTCCCTATCGCAATGAAAAACATCAAATTCAAACTTTTCGAGTCGAGGATTTTACATCCGAGACCGCATCGCTTTAGGATCTTTTTCTATCGCAATGAAATACATCAAATTCAAACTTTTTGGAGTCGAGGATTTTACAACCGAGACCGCATCGCTTTAGGATTCTTGCCCTATCGCAATGAAATACATCAAATTCAAACTTTTTGGAGTCGAGGATTTTACATCCGAGACCGCATCGCTTTAGGATCTTTTCCCTATCACAATGAAATACATCAAATTCAAACTTTTCGAGTCGAGGATTTTACATCCGAGACCGCATCGCTTTAGGATCTTTTCCCTATCGCAATGAAATACATCAAATTCAAACTTTTGGAGTCGAGGATTTTACATCCGAGACCGTATCGCTTTAGGATCTTTCCCTATCGCAATGAAATACATCAAATTCAAACTTTTTGGAGTCGAGGATTTTACATCCGAGACCGCATCGTTTTAGGATCTTTTCCCTATCGCAATGAAATGCATAAAATTCAAACTTTTCGAGTTGAGGATTTTACATCCGAGACCGTATCGCTTTAGGATCTTTTCCTATCACAATGAAATACATCAAATTCAAACTTTTTGGAGTTGAGGATTTTACATCCGAGACTGCATTGCTTTAAGATTCTTTCTCTATTGCAATGAAATACTTCCAATTCAAACTTTTGGGGTTGAGGATTTTACACCCGAGACCGCATTGCTTTAGGATAATTTCCCTATTGCGATGAAATACATCAAAATCAAACTTTTGGGGTTGAGGATTTTACATCCGAGACTGCATTGCTTTAGGATTCTTTCCCTATTGCAAATCAAAATCAAACTCTTGAGGTTAAGGATTTTACATCCAATACCGCATTGCTCTGAGATCTCTCCTCATTGTAATGATTCAATCCAATCGATTCAATTCCCTTTTGAGGTTGAAGATGTTACATCTAAAATCACGAAATTCCAATTTTCATTTCAAATCAAATCCCTTCAAATTAAATTTGACAAACTTCAATCTAAATTGAAACTCCAAATTGAAATCTAAACTCACACATCAAAACTTAAACTAAAACAAAATAAAATCTAAGTCGAAATTCCCCCAGATCCTGTGATTTGGAATTAACCTTCTTTTTCCTTCCCCAAGCGAGAGTTCAGGAATCTCCGCCTCGCAGGTATGCTCGACACTCCCCGACGGAAATTCTTCTACTTCGTCCTAAGTTTGTCACTTGGACATCCGTGTTGGTATTGCTGATCGCTTCGGTCAACGCCAATACGCGCGGTGTGCTCCGTCACTCACCACACCTATTGGGGTCCATTTGTTGACCTCATTTTCGATGATGTCTTCTCTTCTTCTCTTTAGTACTTAGGATCTAGCCTCAGGCTTTTCCTTCGACTATCTTAGAGGACTAGAATCGGGACCCACCCTCTAGAATTTCAAACCACTTCTTAACTCCCCGCAAACTCCACAAACTCGACCGTAGACCCCTAATCACCTGTAGGGTCGAAATCAAATGTGGAAGTTTAAAGGATGAGTTCCTATGGAACTCTTTGGCCTTAGGACCGCCCTCGGTGGCTCGGTCTCGGTGAAGGGCCGACTTACACACACACACTACACTTATACACTACACTTTCACATACCTCCTAAAACCACACCCATACCTAACTCGACCTCCCCGACTCATGTAGGTGATTCACATGGATGGTCCTTAACCCCTAAGCCCTCGTTAAGCAGGGTTAGGAACAACATAAGAAATGCCTCAAATGAGTCCCTTCATGACTCATGTGGGCTTGATGTGGCTTCATGGCTCAACCAAAATGATTTCATTCCACTCAAATTTACCCAATCTTCATTTTTCCAAATTTTCAATTTTTGACCCCCCGGGACCCTACACCCGCCTAACTTACCCAATGCCATTGAAATTACCCAAACTTTTCAAAATTTTCAAAACACCCAAAATTCCCCAAAATCAATCCCAAACATTTCCACATCACTCAAATTGATCATCCATACCCAAAAATACCAAAAATTCCAAAAATACCTCCCAATACCCTCCAAATACCCAAAATACCCCTCTTGACCCAAAAAAATCCAAAAATTCAGAAAATTCCCAGAAAATTCCAGAAAATCCCAAATATTCCCAATTTCATTTTGTCCAACTACACCTTGGAGAAATTTTGTCAATTTACCCTACGTTTGTCAAAACCCCCAATTTGACCCATTTTAACCCTAAGTGAACCCAATGTCAAACCAAACCTATCCAATTGACCCAAATTCTGGTCCAATTCAATTCTAAACTTCAATTCAACATTCCAAACACCAATCTAGACCAAATCCAAGTCCAATTTCATTGACATTTGGATCCAATTTCACTTTTGGCCTTAAAGCCCAATTTGGACCCATGACCCAAACCTAACCCAAACTCACCCAATTAAACTCCAATTGACCCCAAATCTTTTCTAAATCTTCCTTAGCATCCCCACAAGAAAAACACTAACATGATTTGCCCAAAATTTAGACCCAAACCCCACTCAAATTCAACCCAAAGCTAAAAGGCCCAATTTCGACCTAAACCCAAACCTAACCCAAATGAGCCCAAACCCCAAAATCAAAGCCCAATCAAAGTCAAAACCTCTTTGAAACACTCCCATAAACATTTCTCAACATTAATTTTACATCAATTTCAACCCTAGCCCAACATTGGCCCAACTTGGCCCACTTGGACCTATATTGGCCCATTCACCAAAAGAACCCAAATTCAACCCAATTCAAACCCAAATCACCCCCAATTTGCTTCAAGTCACTCATGACACATCCATGAGCTAAACCCAACAATTATTTGGCCCAAGCCTTTACCAAAATTTCATCCCAAAATCCATTTTAAAATTCAAAAGCCCACTTTCCTTAAACCATTTTAAAAGCCCATCTAAAACCATTTCAAAAAGCCCAAAATCTACCCTAAAGCCCACATGACATCTCCACTTGCCATCCACTTAATAAAAGCCATTCCCTAAGTCCTAAATTCATCATCAAATCATTCCAAATCAAGTTTCATACAAATTTCCATCAAATTACCAAAAATTCCTAAAATCTATTTCCATGAAATCGACTCCACTTTTCCCAAGCCAAAGGTGAGCCATGCAAGCCATGGACAAGCCACATGAAGCCATGGAAAGCTTCGACATGTGATCAAGCCATTAATGACAAAAGGAGGGGCCCCTTTCCTAATCCTTCTTAAATCCTTTTTACCTTAAGCATGTCACACACTAAACCATGCTTAGCCACCTCATCATGGATGGAGACCACACCATTCTCTCTTGGCCGACCCAAGTGATCCTTTTCAGCCCAAGACCAGCCTCGGGTGGTGAACCTAGCCCAAAACCATGGGTCGACTCATTTGAACCCAAAATGGTCTTCCCCCCATTCCATTTCAATCCAAGCTCTTTACACATGGCATTTGCCAATCGCTTGCACCAAGTCCCAGCCCGACCCACCCGACCTCGAGGGTGACCCATGCTCGGCCGCCGGCCACCGTAGCCGCCCGAAAACACCATGGCCGAGAGCTCACATGTGAGCCAACTTTGGAATTCTCCCTCGCCGAGTCGCCCCATCCCCAGCGGCCATCAGTAACTGTTCTTCTCTTGCCAAGAGCAGCTCGATCCCAAGCCCTAACTCTCCCCGGGAGGCCCTCCACCCTCTCCTATTTAAACACCACCCCTCTCGGCCATGAGAGGTGCCGAAACAAACCTTAAGGAAACTCGCCAAAATTGTTCCGTACTACTCCCCATACACAGAGCACTTGATCCCCACCGAAATCCCCCCGCTATTTCTTCCTCGCGAGCTCAATTTCGTAGTCGAAATCCAAGCCCAAAACCGGACACTTCTCCACAGTGGAGCCAATCCCCAAATTGATTGGTTCTACACCTTCACCGTACCAAGGGAAGGTGTCCACCAAGCAAAAGCCCCATCTCCAGTGCCACCCAGCTTGCTCCAACCTCCAAGCTTTGTGATCTGCCGTGGTCGAAATCCCACCTAGGCAATTCACTGCACCGTGAGACTTCATCCGGAGCTTGCCGGATCCAATCGAAGGTGCAACAACCCTCGGATCGAAGCCACACTTCTCCGAGCAAAGGTATGGCCTCACTCTTCTTCCCGAGCTTCTGAACATTCTCCATTTCTATTGCGTAAATTTCATCCCACATAAACCGTATGGATGTATTCATCTTCTCAAGACGATTTCATAGAGCATAAGAACATGAAAATCCATTGAGTATCAAGTGAGATCTTAGGGATTTAGTGTGGACGACTCTCGGGTGAGGACGCTCGGGGACGATGAACGGATGCCGTCCATTCAATACACGCGCGGACGGACGGCTCAGATGGCGTCGGACCGGGAGACGGCACGTGAACCGCGGGCCCGGCCGCCGACTCGAGCGGCGGCGTCGAATGGGAGCACGACGCGTGTGTGTTCGGAGATGCCGAGGATGACGCGGCGCCGACTCGGATAAATAGAAAATTAGGGATATTTTCTATTTATTTAATTCCCTAAACTTGGAAAATTCATAACTTTGTGTAGGAAAATCATAAAAATACCCTCTTGCTCAGTGAACATAGGAGAATAATGTGGAAAAGAAATTATTTAATTTTATCAAGTATTTTATTTTTAATAATTTATTTACTCTCTGCATATTTTTAATTCTCCATGTATGTATACAATTCACCATGGCATGAGACCATGTGGCTTTTAAGCCTCTAAATTTGGGGACATTCCCCGAATTTTCCAAAGTGAGAGGCCATCCCTATGAAAAGTTATTGATTTTTCAAATTCATGTTACTCGTTTTGAGTATTTTAATTCCAATAAATAGCATGTTGTGGAATAAATTCTAGGAAAATTTGGTGATGTTCCTTATGACCAGAGGACCCTAGGAAAAATAGGTTTTGAGTTAGTTCATTTAAAACAACCCTAATAGGCTTAAACACCCAAAATAGATCTCTAATTAATTATAGCTAACCATACATCAAATTGATTTGAAATCAATTCTCCACTGACCTTTAGGATCAGAGGAACCCACCATAAAAATTTGAGGTCAATTGGACTTGGTTAGCCCTACTAAATGGGTTGATTAAGCCACTTAGTCATTTTAAACTTTAAAAATTCATAACTTTCAAAATATCTTTCAAAAATTCACCAAATTGTTTTTGGAGCCTCTCTGATGTTAGGGGAATTTAAGAAAATTAAAATTTCAATTTTCTAAAAAAGTTGATTTTTAATATTATTTTAATATTTTTAATAATTAAAAAATAATAAAAATCACAAAAATAATAAAATTCACCAAAATGTCACATTTTGAATTTTAATCACTTAGGAACAAACCCCATATTTTTCTTAGGTCTATTTAGTGAGATATTAAATTTTAAAGCCCTAAGGTAATTTTAAAATTAAAAAAAAATGTATTTTCTAGCATTTCCACTAAAATAATTATAATAAATCATAGAAAAATCAGAAAATTGCAAAAATTAATTCTCTGATTTCCTTGATATTAGAGAGATTTTTGAAAAATATAAAATTCATTTTTCAACCTTTATTTTATTTTTAAATTAATTAATACTCCAAAACTTAAAATAATTATAATAAAAATAATATAATTCAAAAAATCACCAAAATTGGTCCAAGTGGTCCTCTGGTCATTAGGAATGTCCCCTAATTTTCTTAAGGACAGAAACTTTCCCTTGGTCATGTTGTTAAATTTTTCTTGGAAATCTCTATTTTCTACCAAAATAATTATATAAATAAATTAAATACAGAAAAATCACATTTTTTTCCTCTCATGTCTTTATTGACATATGAGTGAAGTCACATAAAAATTTCAAGTTCATTTGAGTTCAATTTAATGAGTTATGAAATTATTAAGCTTAAAGGGTAAAATGGTAATTAAAATTTTAATCCTTAATTAAAACTTTAGGTTTAATAAAAAAATTAACAAGTAAAACATTTGATCCTAATCTAATTTGGATGATTGAAATTTAAATAATTAAAGGGTAGAAATCCATTAAACAATTCAAAATAATTAAACCTTAATTAAATAATTGATTAAATTTGGAAGAATAATAAAATTGGAATTATTAAAATAGGGATATTATTAGGAGGAGATTTATTCTTTAATTTAAAAATCCCTAAATTAATTATCTCATTAATATTTAATTCTTAATTAAAATGATAACTCAAATTTAAAATATTAAAAGACTTAATCATTAAACTAAAGTTAAATTATTAAACTCTTTTAAAGTGTCAATTAAAATTAAAAATAAAATTAAATTAAAAATTAAATTAAATTAAGTAAATTAAATTGGATTAAATTAAATTAAATTAAATTAAAATTAAAAGTTGAATTAAATTAAATATTAAATTAAATTAAATAAACAAATTAAATTAAATTAAATGACTTAAATTAAATTAAATTAAATTAAATAAATAAAATCAAATTAAATTAAGTTAAATCAAATTAAGGATTAAATTAAATGAACAAATTAAATAAAATAAAATAAAATTAAATTAAATTAAATTAAATTAAATTAAATTAAATCAAATTAAATTAAAATTAAATCAAATAAAATTAATTTAATTTAACATCAAATCAAACTAAATTGAATTAAATTGAATTAAATTAAATTAAAACTCAATTAAATTAAATTAAATTAAATTAAGTTGAATTAAATATAACATCACCAAAGACATAAAGAATTCAAAATAAATCTAAAATAACTCGAACACTATTCCAAATTTAAACCCATTAATCGAAATTAAACTAAATCACAAACCATTTCAACATCAATTTACCCTCGAAAGCTTTAGTTATCATAACTCCTAAACGAATATTAAATGAAATGTTACTTCACTTATAGGACATTCAAACATCCTAGTTCACTGAGTAAGATAATAACAAAACTTAACTAAACCTCGGTCGATTAATTCATTTGTGTAATTGAATTCATTTGGACTTAAAACAATCATAGAAATATTGAAAAGATGTTTATGATTCTTCTTAAACACTTTCTCAATATGATAAGATGTTTATAAGAACAATCGAACTTAATCGTTCTTTGATGAAGAAAATCGTCTTCAAACAAAAACACAAGGAACCTAGACGTCATAAGAAATGACTAAGTCATAGGATTAGGAATTTGGTAGAAAACCATAACCCTTACCTTAACTTTACCTAGGAACTTGCTTAAATATTCTAATTGTGTTTTAAGTGCAGCTCGGGATGACGGGAAGACCCTCCAGGTACGATTTTGTTTTATTGCAATTTATTTTCTTGCAATTTACATTATTGTAATTTATTTAACTGCATTGCACTTACTTTTCTTGCATGATATACAACTGTTGCATGAAAACCCACACCTTTAGGATAGTCCCTAAAACTGAAACCGAAACTAAGTTAAAAGTCATTACAAGATAAAATTCACCGCCACAATATTTCAAAATATAAAACAACTCAAAATTTAATCACAAACGAACACAAAACTACAATTACAACTAAATTAAAACGTCCCGTTGGATGATCGAGAATACCTCGGATGATGTAACCTACGTGTTGCTAACGGGATTTCCCACGGTCTAAATGAAAGTGTGGAACTCATTCAATTGAGTTTAGCAAATTCATCTGAACTAAGTGAATTCGATGAAAATAACGGTGCCGGGATGACGGAACCATGGGATCTTAATCTGTTCTGTTTAAACAACTTTAAGATTTGTTTTAATTAAAATATTGAAAATGCTTGGAAATTAAGGTTTTCTCTAAACCAAAACACTTTTCTCATCCCCTGATTTATGACTTCTAAAACTAAACCTCTGCAACAACAAGGAGCTCGGAGCATGGTGGGCAGCACGGCCATCGTCATCAGCAAAACCTGAGTCTACTTCAGTAAAACTTTCTTAGAATTAAATAATAAAGCCATAGGACTTCGAGGTAGTTTGCCTAGTGGAACATAAATCCTCAACTCTTCGTTAGGCATTTACCTTGTAAATTAAGCCCTAACCGGTCTTAGGATTTCGAGGTAGTCGTCTGATACGACATAAACCCTCAAATCTTCGAGGCTATTTGTTTGATTTTACTATATAAATATAAGCCCTAATTAATTAAAATTGGCAAGATTAAAAAATTAAATAAACATTAGGACTTTCCTAAATCTAAGACAAACAATAGGATAGTCGGGAAATTACCGAAGTTCACTTCGAATCTGTGATTTCTCCTACCTTTCTTCCTTTGAATTCTCAAAACAAAATGTTCTAAACTTTATCCATTCCCTATTGAAATTCCAAAATTCAATCCTTTGAAAACTTAAACTTTGAAATTCTTGAGAGCAGAATTATTAATTATTATCGAGAGTTTTCTTAGGTGGCTCCCGTCACTTAAGATGTAATTAACTATAAGGGCTTGCCCTTATAGGGAATTTTAAAGAACCCGTGTAATATAAACCCCGTTTAATACTTTCATATTAAGCAGGGAATTTGTCGGCTTATAAAATTGGTTCGCGGACAAAACGGATGTCACAAATCTTCTAGTTTATTTAATCGAGCCCCATCATCGATGCGGTGTGTCTATCCTTAGGGATAGATACACGGTTCGTGGTGCGGTGCTCGTTTATATAAACTATTTGGGATGTGAGATCGGTTTAATCTTATATCTTAAAACCTTCAAATTTAAAATTATTTTCAAAATCAAATACTACTTTTCAAATTATTTTTTTAAACTAAATTAAAAATTAGCCGACAACTTCTGTTAGGCGACCCCCTTTTCAAAATAAAACACATAACCTAAAAATATGCCGACACCGTGTATCTATCTCAAAGGACAAACACACTGCTTGACGATGGGGCTCAATTAAATAAACTAGAAGATTTGTGACATCTGTTTGCGAACCAATTTTATAAGCCGACAAGTTCCCCTGCTTAATATGAAGAAATCAAGTAGGGTTTATATTACCTGGGTTCTTAAAGTTCCATATAAGGGCAAGCCTCTATAGTTAATTACATCTTAAATGACGGGAATCATTTAAGAAAACTCTCGATAATAATCAATAGTTTTTCTCTCAAGAATTTCAAATTTTAAGGTTTCAAATGAATTGGATTTTGGAAATTTCAAAAGGGATTAGCTCAAATTCGGAACAGTTTATTTTAAGAGTCCAAAGGAAGAGACGTAGGAGAAGCTGAGGATCCAAGAAGAATCTTGGCAACTTCCCAAACTATCCTATTATTTGGCTTCAATTTAGGAATTTACTAAATGTTTCAATCTTGCCAATTTTAATTAATTAGGACTTATATTTGTATGACATAAACATACAAATAGCCTCGAAGATGTGAGAGTTTATGTCGTACCGAACGACTACCTCAGAGTCCTAAGACCAGTTAGGGCTTAATTTACATAATATGATTATGCAAATACCTAAAAAAAGTTGAGGATTTATGTTTGCACTAGGCAAACTACCTCGAAATCCTATGGCTTGGTTATTTAATTCTAAGGAAAGTTTTGTTGAAGTAGACCCGAGTTTTGCTGATGACGATGGCCGTGCTGCCCACCATGCTCCAAGCTCCTTGTTGTTGCAGAGGTTTAGTTTTATAAAATGATAATCAAGAGATGAGAGAAGTGTTTTGGTTTAGAAGTCTTAAAGTCCAGGTGTTTTAATATTTTGTTAGGGGAATATTAAATTTATTTATAACAACACTAGTTAAGATCCCACGGTTCCATCCTTGCGACACCGTTATTTTTATCGGATTCACTTAGTCCAGATGAATTTGCTAAACTCAACTGAATGAGTTCCACACTTTCATTTAGGCCGTGGGAAATCCCGTTAGCAACACGTAGGTTACATCATCCGAGGTATTCCCGACCATCCAACGAGATGTTTTAATTTAATTGCAATTGTAGTTTTGTGTTCTGTTTGTGATTAAATTTTGAGTTGTTTTATCTTTTAAAATGTTGTGGCGGTGGATTTTTATCTTGTTGTGACTTTTAATTTAGTTTTGGGTTTCAGTTTTGTGTCTATCCTAAAGGTTTTATTTTTCATGCAGGGTGTCAATCTTGTTTAACATGCAAGAAAAGTAAAGTGCAGCTTATATAAATAAATTGCAATAGAGTAAATTGCAATAAAATAAAAGCGTACCTGGAGAGTCTTCTCATCATTCCAAGCTGCACTTAAAACACATGTTAAGGCATTTAAATGTTTATAAAAAGTACCTAGGTAAAGCTAAGGGAAGGGTTTTGGTTGTCTACCAAATTTCTAATCCTATTGCTAGTCATCTCCTATGACGTCTAGGTTCTTGTATTTTTGTTTAAGGATGATTTTCTTCATTAAAGAATAATTAAATTCAATTATTCTTCTAAAACATCCCATCATATTGAGGAAGTGTTTAGGACGAGTCATAAACATCTTTTCAATATTTTTGGGATTATTTTGAGTCCAAATGAGTTTTATTGCACAGGTGAATTAATCATCCCAAAATTTAGTTTAGTTTCTTGCTCAGTGAATTAGGATGTTTGATTATCCTATAAGTAAAGTGACATTTCACTTGATGCTTTACTTAAGAGTTATAATAATGAAAACCTTTAGGAGGCAAATCAGTTTATTAAGAATTTCAACGATTTAAAATTAGAATTAATGTTTTAAGGTGATTTAATTTAGTTATAAAGTTTTAATAAATTTAAGTTTGGAATAGTGTTCAAGTTGTTTTATTCTTAAGTGCTTTAAACAATTTGAATTGAAAGAGGAGTATAAATTATTTAATTTAGACTTTAATTATTTAATTTTAATTTAATTGCAATATTCTAGATTAACTTTTAATTGGTTTGATTATTCTTTTTTTTTTTAATTTAGAATTTATTTTTATGAAATTGATTTTGATGTTTCAAGTTTGTTTTAAATTTGCTTTCAAGTGATTTTTGAAATTAATTTTTCTTTCTTTTTAATGTTTTAAATTTATTTCAATTTAATTATCAAGTTATTTAATATTTTAAGTTTTAATTTAATTAATGTTCACTTTAATTTTAATTATTTAATTATTAATTTCAATTATCACTTTAAATTTAATTAAAAGTTAAATATTATTAAAGTGATTCATTTATGGATTTTAGTTTAAGTTATTATAGTCTCTCTAAATTATATCCTCATTTTAATGATCCAAATTTTAACTTGTTCTTCCAAAATTTAAATTGTTTAATTAATTAAGGTTTACTTTAAATATTTTCAAGATGATTAATGGGTTTCTACCCCTTAATTTTCTAGGTTTCAATCTTCTAATGAAAATTTTAAAATCAGACATTTTACCCTCCCCATGATTAAACCTAAATATTAATTAGGGTTAAAATCCTTTAATTACCTTTATGCTCCTTTAGGTTCATTTATTTCATAACTCACTAAATTGAGCTCAAATGAACTTGAAATTGTTATATCACTTCACTTATATATCAATTAAAACATTAGAGGAGAATATGTGATTTTTCTGAATTTAATTTTAATTTATATAAGTATTTTAATGAAAAATAGGGATTTTCAATGGAAATTCAACAACATGACCAAGGTAAAGCTTTTATCCTTAAGAAAATTATGGGATGTCCCTAATGACTAGAGGACCACTTGGACCAATTTTGGTGATTTTTTGAATTATATTTTGTTTATTATAATTATTTTGAGTTTTAGAGTGTTAATTAATTATAAAATAAAATAAAGGTTAAAAATTAAGTTTTATATTTTTCTTAAGTCTCTCTGACCTCAAGAAGTTCAGAGAAACAAAATTTATAATTTTCTAATTTTTCTTTGATTTATTAGAATTAATTTAGTGAAAAGGTTGGGAAATTCATTTTTTAATTCAGAATTTTTTTAAGCATTTAAAATTCAATATCTTTACTTTGAGACTTGAGAAAAATATTTGGTTTGTTCCTAAGTGATTAGGAGTCAAAATATGACATTTTTATGATTTTTAATATTTTTGTGATTTTTATTATTTTTTTAATTATTTAAAATATTAAAATATGGTGAAAATTGAAGATTTTTAGAAAATTTTAATTTTAATTTTTTTAGAATCCCCTAATATCCCAGAAGCCCCAAAACTAATTTTGTGAATTTTTAAAGTGTATTTTTTAGAGTTATGAATTTTTAAAGTTTAATTTTGGTCATTTGACTTAATTAATCCATTTAGTGGGGTTAAAAATTTCTAATTGATTCTAAATTTTTATGTGAGGTCCCTCTAATCATAAAGATCGGTGGAGAATTATTTTCAAGTTCTTTTGATGTATGGTTAACCTTAATTAAGTAAAGTTCAGTTTTGAGTAATTAGGCCAATTAGGGTTATTCTTATTGAATTAAGTCAAAATATAATTATCATAGGGTCCTCTGGTCCAAAGAAACTTCCCCAAATTTTCCTAGAATTTTCTAAGTAATATGCTAATTAATGGAATTAAAATACCAAAAATAGTGACATAAACTTGAAAAATACATAACTTGCCATAGAGATGGCCTCTGACCATGAAAAATTCAGGGAACGTTCCCAAGATCAGAGGCTTCAAAAGCCCTATGATCTCATGTCATGGTGAATTGTCTATGAAAATAGAGAAATAAAATACTGAAATGAGTAAATAATTAATTAAAAATAAAATACTCATCAAAATAACTTGATTTCTTTTCCACATTATTCTCCTCTATTCACTGAGCAAGAGGGTATTTTTAGTTTATTTTTGTAATTTTCTTACTCAAAGATATGGATTTTCTAAGTTTTGGGTATTTAAATAAATCAAAAAAATCCATATTTATCTACTTATCCACGCGGCGCCGACTCATCATCGGCAGCTCCGAAAGCCCACGCGTCGCACTCCCAGTCGATGCTGCCATCTGACTCAGCGCTCTAGGGGCCCACAGTTCAAGTAACATCCTTCAATCCGGTGCAATCTGGACAGTCCACTCGATACAAGCTCGATCGGACGACGCCTGATCATCGTCTACGACTGGTGTGAACCCATGACCGTCCACACTAAAACCCTAAGAAATCTCTCATTTCTCAACAGATTTTCGTGTTCTTATGCTCTATGGATTCGTCTTGAAGAGACAAACACATCCAGATGGTATACATGCTATAAAATTACGCCAATCAAAATAGAGAATCACTGGAAGCTCGGGAGGAAGGAGAGGTCTATACCTTGGCTCTGAGAAGTGAAGCTTCAATCAAAGAGTTGTGGCACCTTCGATTGCACCCAAGGAGGTTCTAGACGAAGTCTCTGGCTCTAGGTAATTGCCTAGGTACAACTTCCACCAAGCCCGATTTCAAAGGTTGGTCGATATAGAGAATGGCTGGCCTGGTGAGGGGGCTTCCATCTGTTCGAAAGGTGTATGATGTATTTTTACGTGACTTAATTGAGAAAGGAAGTGAAATTTTTTTGGACGTTTTCTTTGTGTTTGAATACTCTTTTGATTCTTGTTTAGATTAAATAGCTAAGGTTTTAAAATGTTATGAAGAAACAATTTGGTTCTAAACTAGAAAAAATGTCAATTTATGGTTATAGAAGAAATTGTATTGGGACATAAAATTCTTAAAGATAGTACGGATGTTGACCGAAGCAAATATTCAAATTATTATTGGATTACAACCTCTTACTTCAGTTACAACTGTAAGAAGTTTTCATAAGGACATGCTAGATTTTATAGTAGATATATTACAAATTTTCTAAACCTCTATTCCATCTTTTAGAAAAAGACAATTAAATTTTATTTTTAATGAAAATTGTCTAAACGCCTTGATTTATTAAAAGAAAAAGTAATTGTGCACCTATTATTGTTTCACCTAATTGGGAAAAACTATTCAAATTAATGTGTGATGCAAGTGATTATGCTATTTGAGCGGTTTAGGACGGAAATATGATATGAATTTTTTTAAAGTTATATATTATGCCAATAGGACTCTTAATGAAGCTCGAATTAATTATACTATTTACTAAAACAAAGCTATAGACAATAGTATATGCTTTTGATAATTTTAACCATATTTACTTGGAACAAAAATGTATAATGCATACAGAGAATTTATTTATTAAATATTTAATGTCGAAAGAAGGATGTAAAGCCGAGTTAATTAGATGGGGTTATCTCTTGCGGGAATTGATTTTAGAATAGTGGATAGAAATGGTCTTGATAATCGAATTGCTGATCATTTGTCAATAATTGAAAATGATAATGAAAGAATGTTGAAGGAGACATAAATGAATATTTTCTTTGATGAACAACTTTATGTTATTACTTGGAGTGACGGAGTTCCATGGTATCTTTGATATAGTTAATTATTGTAGTAATATTTTACCGTACGGATTAACTAGCATCGGACAAAGAAATTTATATATGATGCCAAATTTTACTTTTAGGATGATCTTATTTATTCAAACAATTTAAAGATTAAATTTTGTCATTCGAAGATAAGTACTTGATATTGACGTGAAATTATACAAAAATGTCATGACCTATTTTGAATTTGGAGGACATTTTGTTATAGATAAAACAAAATTTAAAATTTTACACTCTAGATTTTATTGGCCTACATTGTTCAAAGATATTAAAAAATATGTAAAAGCTTGTTATTGATGTCAAAGAGTATGCAATATTTCGAAGAGATGAAATGTCTCTAAATTTTATTTTGGAAGTTGAAATTTTTGATGTATGGGGTTTGGATTTTATGGGACCATTTATACTATCTTCTAGAAAAATTTATATACTATTAGTTGTTGATTAGGTTTCTAAATGGTTGAAGCTGTAGCTTTACCTCATTGTAATCTTGAAAGTGTTTCAAAATTTTTAACTAAAAAAGATTTTCACTAGATTTGGAATATAAGAATAATTATTACCAATGGCGGAAGTGACTTTAAGAATTTTAAGATTTAGAAATTGCTTAGCGAAAGATTGAATTAAGCATAGAATAGCAACAGCTTATCACCCCCAAACCGAGTGGATTAACGAAGTTTCGAATCTAGAAATCGAAAAATTTTAGAAAAGCTGTATCTCTAAAAGGCGAGATTGGGTTGACGAGACTTGATTCTTTATTATGGGCTTACGGGACTGTATATAAAACTCTTATAGAATTGTCTCTATATAAGCTCATATATAGAAAACCTTGTTATTTACCTGTTGAGTTAGAATATAAAGCTTATAGGGTGATAAAAGAATTTAATTATAACTTAATGGATCTAGAGAAAAGCTATTATTACAGATTAAATGAGCTTGAAGAAGTGAAATGAGTCTTATGAGAATGCCTAAAATTTACAAAGTAATAATGAAGAATTTGCATGACGAAGGATTTTAAGAAAGAATTTTGAGTGTTTGGACGAGAAGTTTTATTATATAATACCATATTAAAATCTTTTATTGGAAAAGCTGATCCCAGTGGATTGAACTTTATGTTTTGGTAAGAGTTTATACTTATGGTCTTGTGGATATAAAGGTCTTGAAGATTGATAAATTATTTAAAGTAATGGGTAATGATTGAAACCTTATATTGGAGAAAACGAAGCCTTTATTATAAAGAATCATTAGAGATGAGTCGTTCAAGTAAACATTTGGTTAAGTCGGGCGACGACGTTAAACTAAGTGCTTTGTGGGAGGCAACCCATATTTTATTGTTATGATTTGATTTGAGTTTGATTGTGATAAGGATGTGATCATCCTTTGTTTGTATCAATTATTTAACACCAAATGAGGACTTAAATATGATTGGGACCTTTAGAAATTTTATGTTAAGAAGCGAATCGGTGTTCTCGAGGATGCGGCGCCTAGGAACAAGTTTAGCGCCTAAGCGCTAGAGACCTATGATGCGCTTATACAAAGCACGCGGTTCACGGACATGGGGAAAACCACTCGATTGTAGTTTTAACCCGCCATTCCCCGTGGCCACCCCATCTTGAAAAGCCATCCACAATCGAAAAGCCATCCATTAATCGACGGAAAACGAAATTGTGTGGAGAAATGAGATTTACTTGATTCCATAGAGAGTAGAAATAATGGAGCGAGAGAGTAAGATATGTTTGTGCACGAAAGTTAGCGGAAACTTATTTCGATACTTATTTAGCGATGAGTTTTGAGAGGATGATCGGCGATTTGAAGATTAAAGAGGAATTGCCACTTAAGGTAATATGAAGCATGATATGTTCCATCGTATGAGCATTTGGAATGACAAATGAGGCGTCAATATGATCATATGGCTGGCTTTGAGGATTATGCAGTAACTATATGTGCGAAAACAATTAGATTGATGAGAAAACATCCTTGGAATTTCCTCGTGTTTCTTTCTTTCAGTTCTTTATTCGTAGAAATCTACCATGTGATGGTGAGAATGAAGGTTCGGACCACAATCCATGAAGTCTAAAAATGATGTAGTGCGTTATTTAATTGTGTTATTAGTGTGTTATGTTATTTGTAATTTGTTAAAGAAATATTAAATGTGTGATTGTTAGATTTGTGAGTTAAGCTTGTTTGATTCGTTATGTTTGTATTTTTTTTTGTCTTGAACCAAATAATAAAATGCGGAATGAAATTGAAGAGAATTGTGCAAATCTTATGTTAGAATGTTGGAAGATAATTTGGATTTGGAATTTTTTTGTTGATATTATTGGAATTGATGGAATGATTTTTATATGAAAATTTGGGCTTACGGAGTTAGACTTGCTTAGTATAACTTAAGAATGAAAATTTAAAACTTTTCAAAATCTCGGCATGTTTGGCGCTGGCGCCAACCTAGGCTGAGCTGGTTCACTGGAATCGGACAAATTCATGATTTAAACTTGCTTGGTAGCCATTTTTATTCTTAAGCTCCATCCTCTTCCTCCATTTAGATTCTGAAGCAGAACTGGGGTTCCATCAGAGAGCTTGATTCTTTGGAGTTTATTAGCATGAAATCACTGAATTTCATCATCTTAGGTTAGATCTACAGTTTAGCATTTTTATTTTTCAAATCTACCATGGATTTTTCACACGTTGGAGGAGGAAATAAAGATTTCATAAATAATTGATTTTTGAGTGAAAAATACTTGGATTTAAGTTTTTTTTAGCTTGAAAACCCTTGTAGGGAAGTCTTTGATCTTAATTTTAAAATTTATTTTGGAATTTTTTTCTTCACAATTTAGGATGGCTCCCAAATTTAAGAAGGAAATGAGAAAGAAGTATTTGATAGAACAAAATTTGTTAGTGATAGCGACGAACCACAATTACGTAGAGCGGGTAGTTTATTAATTTATGACGGAAACTTGATCCTAAATCTATTTAAGCGGCTAATGTCTGATAATTAAAGATTAAAAGTTTTGTTAATTAAATATAAATCGCACACTAGGGGTACTACGCAATTATACGTATCGTTGAAGTAATATAGAGTTTTCTTTTTAAAAACCCCGAGATATCGATCCCACGAGGATTAATTTAGTTAAAATAAAGAAAACTATTAATTAAAATTTTTTAATTTAAAAAAACTAATTAAATTATGCAGAATATGAAAATTATTTAGTGATAAAAAAGTAAGCAAAGATTCTTTATCCATACGAAATATTCCATGATTAATAAGCGAGATAAAATTACTTGAGAACTTTAAAAATGTGGTTTTGTGACAAATAGGAGCATATATATCCTTTACCCTTTGGTCCAGGTCATAAAGAACATTAGCTAGTTTTTAAAGATTGGATTAGAATGTATTATTAGTAGAAAGGGACGAATTTCCGGACTCTCGCATCTTGGTTCCCCCGAATGGTTGCACATAGTATGGCTTTACTAGTGACCCGTCATCTCTTTTGTAAAACCAAATTGATTAGTTGCTTTATTACGCTAAAAACATAATCAATTCTATGACCAGTAAAAGATTATCTCCCTATTTATTTGCACTTCCCCTTTAAGAGAAATGTGATACATACGGATTAGATGCTTGGCCATGATCAATATCTTAAGAGAATTCTCATGATTTATAACAATACAAGTGGCCAATTTGTAAAGTAAATTAAGATAAGGTACGGTATCATCGCAAATTTTTAGGAAATAGGAAATTAAGTTCTCAAATCTGATTTAAATCTGTTATTAAATCATTTCACATTCGTAGGGAGAAAGTGTCGGCATATTTTTAGGTTAAGTTGTATTTTTGAAAAGGGGTCGCCTAGAGGTATCGACGAATTTTTAGATTTTTAAATTTAATTTAAATATGTATAATTTGAAAAGTAGCATTTGGTATTAAAAATAATTTTTAAGTTTGAAAATTTTAAGATATGAAATCGTGATCTCGCATCTCGAATAGTTTATATAAACGAGCACCGCATCACTTATTGTGTATACATCTTGAAGAATAGACGCACTTTGCTTGATGATGGGGCTCGATTAAATAAACTAGAAGATTTGTGACATCCGTTTGTGATGTGAACAATTTTATAAGCCGACAAGTTCCCCTACTTAATATAAAGAAATTAAAAAGCGAGGTTTTATATATTACTAAGGTTCTTAAAAAAGTTCCTTAAAAGAGAGCGAAGCCCTATAGTTAATTACATCTTAAATGTACGAAGACACTTAAGAAAACTCTCGATAATGATCGGTGGTTTCGCTCAAGAATTTCAAAGTTTAAGGTTTTTCAAAGGATTGGATTTTGCAAATTTCTAAAGGGATTGGCTCGAATTTGGAGCAAATTAATTTTAGGAGTCCCGAAGGAAGAGAAGTAAGAGAAGTGAGGATCGAGAAGAATCACGCAGCTTCCCAATTATCCTATTGTTTGGCTTGAATTTGAGAATATTATTTAATGTTTCAATCCTACCAATTTTAGTTAATTAAGACTTATGTTGCATGACATAATCATGCGAATAGCCTCGAGGATGTGAGGGTTTATGTCGTATTGAACAATGCATCCCCGAGAATCCTAAAACCGGTTAGGACTTAATTTGCATAAAATGATTATGCAAGTGCCTAACGAAAAGGTTGAGGATTTATGTTGCACTAGGCAAACTACTAGAAATCCTATGGCTTGGTTATTTAATGTAAGAAGAGTGTTCTTTGATGTAGATTCCGGTTTTGCGACGACGATGGGTGATGTTTGTCACATATGGTCCAAACTCACAGTTGTTGCGAGGTTTAGTTTTAGAAAGCGAAAATCAGAAGATGAGAGAATGTTTTGGTTTAGAAGTTTTAAAGTCCAAATATCTTTAATGTTTTAATTAAAAAAATCTTAAAGTTGATTATAACAACACCGGTTAAGATCATGGTTCATTAAAACCTTAGTTATTTTTTTCGGATTCACTTAGTCCGGATGAATTTGCTAAACTCAATGGAATGAAAATTCCACTTTCATTTAGACCGTGGGAAATCCCGTTAGCAACACGTAGGTTACATCATCAAAATTACTCCCGATCATCAAACAAGACGTTTTAATTTAGTTATAGTTGTAGTTTTATGTTGTCTTTTATAATAAATTTTGAGTTGTTTTATATTTTGAAATGTTGTGGCGGTGGATTTTATCTTTGTGACTTTTAATTTTAGTTTGGAGTTTCGGTCCTGTGGCGATCCTAAAGGTTTCAGTTTTCATGCAACAATCTTGTTTAACGTTCGAAAGTAAAGTACGGTATAAGTAACTTGAAATAAAATAAACGTAATGCAGGAGGGTCTTCCCGTCATTCAAAGCTACACTTAAAGCACATGTTAAGGCATTTATAAATATTTGCAAGAAAACACCTAGGTAAAACTAGGGAAGGTTTTGGTTATGCAAGTCCACAATCACATGGCTAGTCGATTCATTTTATGACGTCTAGGTTCTTTTGTTTTGTTATGGATGATTTTCTTCATCAAAGAACCATTAAGTTTAGTTGTTCTTCTAAAACATCTCATCTATTGAGAAAGTGCTTAGGACGAGTCCTAAACATCTTTTCAATACTTCCTGAGATTATTTTGAGTCCAAATGAATTTTATTGTACTAGTGAATTAATCATCCAGGTCGATTAAATTTTGCTTCTTGCTCGGTGAATTAGGGTGTTTGATTATCCTATGGTGAAGTGACATTTCACTTAATACTCCATTTAAGAGTTATGACAACATAAACCTTTAAGGGCAGATTAATTTTATTAAAGATTTTAATGATTTAACAATGAAATTGATGATTTAAAATGGTTTAATTTCGTTATGAAATTTTAATAATTTTAAGTTTGGAATAGTGTTGACTTGTTTTAATTTAATTAAATCTTTACATTTTAAATGATCTCGATGTATTAGATTAATTTGGGTTGAAAGAGGTGTTTTTTTTTAGATTATTCAATTTAGATTTTAATGATTTAATTTTAATTTAATTGAAATATTTTAGTTTAATTTTTAATTGGTTTGATTTTTAATTATGAATTATTTTTTAGGTTGATTTTGATGTATCAAGTTTGATTTAGATTTGCTTCTAAGTGATTTTGAGATTAATCTTAATGTTTTAAACTTATTTAACTTGATTGTTAAATTACTTAATGTTTTAAGCTTTTAATTTAATTAGGTTTATTTTCCTTTTAATTATTTAATTTATTAATTTTAATTATCATTTTTGAATTTGATTAAGAATTGAATATTATTAAAGTGATTTATTTAGGGATTTTAACTTAAGTGATTATAGTCTCCCTAAATTACATCCCGTATTTTAATAATTCAAATTTCTATATGTTAAAAGTCAAGATATTTGATGTTTGGGGATTAGATTTCATGAGACCATTTATATCATCTTTCAGAGTTATATATATTTTTAGCAATAGACTATGTATCCATATGGGTAGAAGCTGTTGCTTTACCTTGATGTGATACTGAAAGTGTTGAAATTTTTTTTAGAAAGAACACGTTTTAAAGATTTGAGATGCCGGAGTGATCATAACTGAAGGGGAAGTCATTTTATAAATGAAATAATGGAGAAATTAGTAAAGAGATATCATATCAACCATCAAATTGCTACTGCTTATCATCCTGATTTTGTTGAATTATCCAATCATGAAATTAAAAGAATTTTGAAATAATCTGTGAATCCAACAAAAATGGATTGGTTAGTCAAACGTGATTATGTTTTGTGGGCTTATATGACTGCAAATAGAACTCCTATAGGAATGTCCCCACATAGGTTAATATTTGAGAAAAATTATCATTTACCAGTTGAACTTGAGCATAAAGAGAGTTATTAAGGAATTCGATTATAATTTAAAAGATGTTGGTGAGAAAATATTATTATAAATAAATGAGTCTGAAGAGACAAGGAATGAATCTTATGAGAGTGCTAAAATTTATAAAATAAAGATGAAGATATGGCATGATCGGAGGATTCTTACTGAGAATTTTGCGTCTGGTAATACACCTAGAATATATAGTGTTTTTATACACATTTTATACCTATTTTTGATAATATTACACTTTAATGGAAGGTATTTTATGTGTTTTTCTTACAAGTATGATTAAATGGATGATTGTGGTGAAAAGAGTGAAAAAGATCAAATTTGGAGCAAAAATAAAGAAAATTAAAAAAGTGATATGTGGCGGCTAAGTGCCGGAACCCGCGCTTACGTGCCAAGGCCCCACGGCTATGTGCCCAAAACTGGAGCTTACAGCCCAGAAGGCTCGCGGCAAAGTGCCGGAACCCACGCTTACGTGCGGCAGTTATTAAAGAGGAGTTATTTAATTTTTGGCACCATTTTGAAGAGGTTTTTGTGGCATCTCTTGGTAAGAACGTGGGCAACTCCCTATTGGAGCCAAAATTAAATTAAATTACTCTTGAATGGATGCATCTCTTGGAAGATACGTTGAATCTGGATACAATTTGAAGAGATACGAAGACACCTATTAGAAAACTATAAAAAGAGAACTTGAAGATCAGGAAAATGGTTGTTGTTTGAGGGTGTGGTTTATGTTAGAGAGTTATTTTAGAAACACACCACTCCACTTCACCATTTTTACTTTACTTTATTACAGTTTGTATTAGTATTAGAAGTGAGAATTAGAATCCTTAGAGTTGGGCGCCGGCTCTACAGGGATATTGTAAGGGAAAGCAAAGTTTTCAAAGGAACTTCAAGAGTTTCGTGGAGAGGATTTTCAGATAAGTCTTTATCTTTGTTCTTACATTTGGTTTTTAATTAAGACTTTTTGTGTTTTCACTATGATTTCTACTTTTAAATCAAGTTGTGATTGTATTTTCTCCATCAATTTTAAGTAGTTTTATTTATCTTTTCCCTTAAAATAATGAAGTTATAAAGTTATAGAAGTATGTTGTGTGAAGTATATGACTTCAATGTTGGAAGAAGTTGTGATGATTTAAAACCTTGCACTTCATTTACTTCTTGATTTGACTAATTAAGATGTTAAATTTGTTGTGATAACATGTAAGAACCGGCATCGTATTGTCTCAATCAACAATTGGAAAGACTCACATGAGATTATAAGGGTGAGAATGTAATCCATATGGTTGAGTGCAAATAAATAAGGAGATATACTTTGATGGGTGTAGAATTAGAGGACTTTAGAGTGACAGGCTAAAGCCCCTAATTTGATTTCTTGTTTTATGTTTTGATACAAGATGTTAGCTCTCAGGTGGAGGGAATAGAGAAAAATCTAGAGTGAGAGCTAGTATCTTGCCTGCCTAACCTGTCTTCAAGATTTTTAAAACAGTAGATTAACATATGTTCTTTATAACATCTTTAGTAAGGGTAAAGAATATAATTTCTCCTATTTAGTAAAACACATTTTAGATACTTCCACAATAATAATTTATATGACTTATTACTTATTCATACTAAGGAAAAAGATATTTCACTTGCATTAGTTTTCATCTTACATAAGTTTAGTTAAAGTAATTACTTACTTTCATTTCAAATTATAAAAAAATTAACAAAAAGAATTGAATTTTATGTCCTATAATATTATCTTTAATTTAAGTAAGATATATTCTAAAAGTAAAAAGTTTTTTTCTGTTTTCTGTGCTAAAAATATATTTTTCTTTATTTATCACTTTCCCTATGGGTTCGATATCTCGGGGCTTAATCAGAAAGTCTTATATTACTTGATAATGATACATATACTTGCTTAGTATCCACATTATAATATCATTAAAAAGGAGTATCAATTCATATATATAACGTAAGCATAAATATCGGTGGATCACCAGGGCAACAAGTTTTGCTATATAATGCAACATTAAAATTATTTTCAGGAAAACGTAAGCCAAGGTGGATGGGTCCATTTATTGTAATAAAAGTTTATACCTTTAGAGTTGTGGTTATCAAAGATCCTAAAACTAAGAAAATATTTAAAGTGAATGGTCGCAGACTGAAATCCTACTTTTTAGGGGATCAACTTAAATTAAATGATCTTATGATGTTGGCTTAACCAAAATAATCACTGATTACATCGGGCTGACAACATAAAACCAAGCGCTTTGTAGGAGACAAGTGTGCATTTATTTTAAACGATAAGTTTGTTGTGTTTAATTAAGATAAATGTGGTAGTATTTTTGAATATATAGTGATATAGTGATGATTCTAAGACCTTGGTGACTTAGATGAGTTAGAATTCACATTTGGATGTTAAGAAGACCTGTACTAAAATAAGCACCAGTACTTAAGCGCCGACACGCAGCGCTTAACCATCGTAGTAAAATAAAATGTGCAGAATTAATATTCTAGAAGGATTAAACTTGTTTTAGTGGCTTTAAATGTGACTTAGTAGTTTCTGAACTTGAGTAGTGGGTCTAGGCTTCATCGAAGACCTATAAATATCTTGGGAATGAAGAGAATTTTCCACCCCACTTCAAATTTTTATCCTAAAGTCTATGTGAAGAGAAAAAGAGTGAGAGAACTCGCAAAAATGTCTTCTTGGGAGATTGAGATGAAGAAGAAAGAAGAAGTCATTAAGAAGAAGTTTGTGAGTCAAAGTGCACAATAGTTATACAACACATTCCTAGCTGTTAGTATTAAAGGAATAGAGGATAAGATCGATAAGATTGAGGCTGATGTGGCTTCAATCGAAGCAAAAGTGAAAGAGATTAACGCACGCTTGGAGCATATTGAATGGAATCTCAAAATTCAATTCATTCATACAAGTCATAAAGAAGAAGCGGACAAGGAGTTGTATTTGAAAAACAAGTGGAATGAAGAAGACTCAATGAGAGTTCTTCACTGCCGTCTATTCTATCCTCTCTATATTATGAGTGTCCCAAGAGAAACAAGTGAAAGGTCGGGATATGTTCCACCAGAAGGAGAATGGATTTAAGTTCGAGAGTCTAGTTTATTTGTCAGTATTTAGTGTTTGTTTGTTTTATGCATTTTGATGTTAAGTTTGTTTTGTATTTGAGTTGATGTGTTTAGGAGATATATCTTCCAAGAATCTTTGGATTGGAGAAAATATCTGTAAATTTTGTTTGTATTTGTTTTGAAAAGTTAAGGAAAGTTGTTTTTTGTGTGAAATATTATGTGTTATTTAATGTTGAATCGAAATTGTGAAAACTTGTGAATTTTGAGAAAAAGGAGAATAGAAGGGGAAGAAAATAGTTATTACGATTTATAAAACCATTTATGGGTGGATGACTTATGCAAGATGTGCATTTAACTTAAAAATCAAAAATATCAAAATCTATGCACTAGCGCCTAATCACCAAACCCCTCGCTTAAGTTCAGCTTACTCAAGAGATAGGTGCTTAAGTGTCGAACCAGTCGCACTTAAGTGCAGGTTTGTCGGCATATTTGGCCATGGATGGTCAATTTGAGTGGAGTGAAGTGTTTAGGATTGATTTTGAGGAATTTTGGATAATCTAGGCAATTTTGTAAATTTTGGGCAATTTCAAGGGTATTTGGTAGGTTTATGGCCCGGGGTCAAAAATTGAAATTTTGGAAAAATGAAGATTGATCAAATTTGAGTGAAATGAAATCATTTTGGTTGAGTCATGAAGCCATGTTAAGCTAACAAAATCCATGAGAGGACTCATTTTAGGCACTCAATATGTTGTTCCTAACCCTCTTAGCCAGGGGACTTAGGGGTTGAGGTCCATCCATATGAATTGCCTACATGAGTCGGGAAGTCAAATTGGCTAAAGGTAGTTTTAGGGTTTGGAATGTGTGTGTGTGGAAGTGTGGTGTGTGCAAGCTTACCCTCACCAAGACCAGGCCACCCAGGGTAACCCTAAGGCCAAAGAGTCCTATAGGGAACTCATCCTTTAAACCTTCATATTTGATTTTAACCCTCCAAGTGGTTTAGGAGTTTACAATCAAACTTGTGGGGTTTGAAGGGAGCCAAGAAGTGTTTGAATTTCTAAGTGATGGGTCCCATTTCTAGTCCTCTAAGATAGTCAAGGAGAAGCCCTATGACTAGATCCTAAGTACTAAGGAGAGAGAAGAGAAAAGACCTCATTAAAAATGAGGTCAACAAGGTTCACTAAAACCAGTTCATGAATGATTAAAAGAGAAAAATTGAACCAAATATTGCCATTTTCACCCCCCCCTCCCGACCATCATCTTTTTTCTCAGGCATTCGTGAATGTAGACTTAGGGCACTTCTAAAGTTGAACATTTCTTGATGGAATTGAGCCAATATGGTTAGATTTCATCTTCTCAAGGTGTGAGCTTCACTTTTATGTACAACTTTTTTTTATTTTCACCATATATTTAGAGTACATTTTGGAATTATCCCACAATTCATGGTGAAAACTTACAAAAAAATTCATGGAAAATACATGAAAATGATAGTTTAAGATTTTGGAAGTTAAGTTTTGTGATTTAGACTTGAGTTTAGGATTTATTGTGAATTTTATGTGATTTTTAGAAAATGGCACCAAAATGAAGTGAAGGGGAAGTCCACTTTCAATTTAAGCAAATTTGTCAGTCCAAAAGCTCAGGATCAATATGTAGAAGTGATCCAGTCAAAAATGTTGATTCTTGGGCGGTGTTTTAAAAATTCAGGCAGAGCTATGGAAGATTTGATAGTACACCGACAGTGGGAACGTTTCTGTTATTTTTCTGTTGTAATGAACATTTCTGTAGTTCGGGAGTTTTATGATAATCTCTCTGAGGTAGAGGAAGTTCATGTTATGGTGAGAGGGAAATCAATAGCTTTTCCCCTGGAGGTAATCAATTTGTTTTACCAGCTGTCCACGAGTTTATTATATTTTTATTCAAATTATAATCCTACTGAGGGAGAGTTAGATGAGATTATTTCTTCATTGACTGCGGGAAGAGGATTTTGAAAAATAATGAATGAAAGGAGAGTGAATTTTCCTGCATCAAATCTTAACGCCACGATAAAAGTGCGGCGCTATTTTTATTTCAGCTCATCTACTCTCTACAAATCACCTGAGTGAAGCTGCAAGAGAGAGAGCCATTCTGAACTATTGTATTCATCAGTCAAAGTTGATTGATATTGGATCCTTAATCTGTGAAGCGATCAATAGTTCTTCCAGAGCTGCCGCTACGACAAGTTTGAGATTCACATCCTTAACCTTTTCTTTATGTAAACAGGCTGGTGTGAGATTTGACAGTTGGGAGGATTTTCTGCAGCCACTAAAGCCTATAATGAGTGTCAATATGAAATCTTATTCATAAAGTTCTATATTTGGATGGAGAGGAGGATTTTCAAGAATTTTGGTGGTGCTTTTACTTCTGGTGCTTCTATGTCTCGTGCTTCTACTTCACGAGCATCTACATTACAAGGCCAGTCGACTAGTCTTGATTCACAGTCACAATTAATGCAGACGATGTTAGATAACATTAACTACACTACAGAAAAGGTACTGAATTTATAGAACTATGTAGGACATATTGATACTCATATGAAGAGACCTAATGATCATGAAGAAAAATATCACACATCTTTGGAAAGCCTTATCAGGGGTTACCAAAGTGTGGTATTTCCTGCATATCCACATTACTCTCACTATGAGCCTACAAGTTTTCAAGAAGATAACGATGGTGATGATGAGGAGGAAAAGGATTGATTTGAATATTTTATTTTTAAATTGTATGAACTATTATGTGTTGTAGTTGTTTGGACTGCTACTTTTGGAAATGTTATTATTTGTTGTAGTTGTTTGGACTGCTGTTGTTTTTACGTGTTGTTATTTGTTGTGTTAGATACTGTTATGATATTTAAAATTGCATTTGTGCTGTTTTGAGTAGTTATGTTTTGATTTTGTGGTAATAATTTTATGAACATTATTGTTTAGCTCTATTTTGTTGGTTTGTGAAGTACTTATTCCACAAATATTAGGGAGGTTTAGAATCTTGCTAACTTTCACTTAAGAATTTCATGTTTAAATTTTCAATTTACTACCATGTATTTTCTTTATATTGTGGTTATGAATTTATGTTACTTTGTGTTTATTTGCTTTTATGTTATCCTCCACTAAATAGAAGTCTGTTGAATTTCATATATGTTAAACTTAAGTTAAAATTTGATCAATTTATTTTTACTCCTATCATTAATTTTTTATACTTGCATATTTAGGATATTAAAATTCCTGTAAGCATGTAATTTTTAGCTTTCATTCTTGTCTATATATATTATGTTAAAATATTTGATCTTATTAAAAATTTAAGTTTGGGGGGATGAAAAACAATTTCCAAAACTTGAATTTTATTTGTTCTCAAATGTGCTAAAAATAAATTTGATTTTAATTGGAAAAAAATGATTATGTGTATCAAGTTATATTAGAGAAGTAAAATTTTGAATATAAAAATAAGAAAGAAAATTTAGTCGAAACCTATTGTTGACCTCAATTTTGATGAGGTCTTCTCTTCTTCTTTTTAGTACTTAGGATCTAGCCTTAGGCTTTTCCATTGACTATCTTAGAGGATTAGAATTGGGACCCACCACTTAGAAATTCAAACCACTTCTTAACTCCCTTCAAACTCCACAAACTTGACTGTAGACCCCTAATCACCTATAGGGTTGAAATCAAAGGTAGAAGTTTAAAGGATAGGTTCCTATAAGACTCTTTGGCCTTAGGACTACCCTGGGTGGCCTGGTCTGGTGAGGGCTGACTTACACATACACTACACTTTTGCACTACACTTCCACACACCTCCTAAAACCACACCCATACCCAACTTGACCTCCTGACTCATGTAGGTGATCCACATGGATGGTCCTTAACCCCTAAGCCCTTGGCTAAGAGGGTTAGGAACAACATAGTGGATGCCTCAAATGAGTCCCTTCATGGCTCATGTGGGCTCGATATGGCTTCATGGCTCAACCAAAATGATTTCATTCCACTTATATTCACCCAATCTTCAATTTCTCAAATTCTCAATTTTTGACCCCCGGGACCCTACACTCCGCCTAGCCTACCCAAAACCCTTGAAATCACCCAAATTTTTCAAAAATTTCAAAATCACCCAAAAATTCACCAAAACCAATCCCAAACATTTCCACATTACTCAAATTGATCATCCATAGCCAAAAATACCAAAAATCCCAAAAATACCTCCCAATACCCTCCAAATACCCAAAATGCCCTTCTTAGCCAAAAAATCCAAAAATTCAAAAAATTCCCAGAAAATTCCAGAAAATCCCAAATATTCCCAATTCCATTTTGTCCAACTACACTATGGGCCAATTTTGTCAATTTACCCCACTTTTACCAATACCCCCAATTTAGCTCATTCTTAACCCAAGTGAACCCAATGTCAAACCAAATCTATACAATTGACCCCAAATCCTAATCCAATTCAATTATAAACTTCAATTCAACATTCCCAACACCAATCTAGACCAAACCCAAGTCCAATTTGATTGACATTTGGATCCTATTTCACTTTTGGCCTTAAAGCCCAATTTGGACCCATGACCCAAACCTAACCCAAACTCACCCAATTCAACTCCAATTAACCCCAAATCTTTTCCAAACCTCCCTTAACATCCTTACAAACAAAACCATAACATGATTTGTCTAAAACTTAGACCCAAACCCCACTCAAATTCAACCCAAAGCTAAAAGGGCCAATTTTGACCTAAACCCAAACCTAACCCAAATAAGCCCAAACCCCAAAATCAAAGCCCAACCAAAGCCAAAACCTCTTTGAAACACTCCCATAAACATTTCCCAACATTCATTTTACATCAATTTCAACCCTAGCCCAACATTGGCCCAAGTTAGCCCAATTTGACCTACATTGGCCCATTTACCAAAGAAGTCCAAATCCAACCCAATTCAAACCCAAATCATTCCAAAATCATTTCAAATCACTCATGACACATCCATGAACTAAACCCAACATTTGTTTGGCCCAATCCTTCACAAAATTCCCATCCATAAATTTATTTTTAAACCAAAAGCCCATTTTCTTAAACCTTCCTAAAAGCCCAAATTTCATGCTAAAGCCCATATGACAAATTCTTCTCATCATACTCTTAATTAAAACCAATCCCTAAGTTTGAAAATTCATCATGAAGCCATTCCAAATTAAGCCCCATACAAATTCCCATCAAAATACCAAAATTTTTCTTAAATCCATTTCCATGAAATTGACTTAACTTTTCCCAAGCCAAAGATGAGCCATGAAGCCATGCATGAGCCACATGAAAGCCATGAGAGCCTCTTTACATGTCACCATGCCATTTTGGGCAAAAGGAGGAGACTCTTTCCTTAATTCCTAAAAGTCTTTAACCTCACCCATGATACCCCTTAACCAAGATTTAATCCAAATATTCTTGGATAAAGACATCACCACCTTTTGACCAGCTAACCTAACTGATTTTCTCGACCCAAGGCTAGCCGTAGGGAGGTGAACCCAGCCCAAACAAATGGGTTGACCAAACCTAGCCAAGATTAGCCATATCCCCATGCCATTTTGATCCAAGTGCTTTACACATGGCATTTGCCAATTGCCTACACTAAACCCCAGCCCTGACCCACCTGAACAAGATTGTGACCTGAGACTGGCCGACCAGCCACCACAGCCGCCGGAAACCACCAGGCCGAGAGCTCACATGTGAGCCCAACATTGGAATTCCACCTTGCTGAGCTGCCCCATGCCCAATGGCCACCATGGCTGTTCTTCCCATGCCCAGAGCAGCTGATCCCAACCCTTGGCCATCCCTGTGAGGCCCTCCAGCCACCTCTATTTAAACCCGACCCCTCACGGCCATGAGAAGAGAGTTGCACAAACCTTGCTGAAACTCTGCCAAAATTGTTCCAAACCCTTCTCCATCCTTAGAGCGAGTTGATCCCCGGTGTCAATTTGCCCTAATCCTCACCAACGAGTCCAATTTCTCGGCGAAATTTCACCCAAAACCGGGACACTTTGCCACAGTGAGCCAATCCTCAAATTGACGGGTCCTACACCTTAAGCTGGACCAAGAGGAGAAGTTTCCCACCGAAAGCCCCATCTCCAGGCCACCCAGTTGTTCCGGCCTCCAAGCTTTGTGATCGAGCTGTGGTCACTTTCATAGCTAGGCAATTCACCGGACCGGGAGACTTCATCTGGAGCTTCCGTGATCCAATCGAAGGTGACACAACCCTCGGATCGAAGCCACACTTCTGCGAGCAAAGGTATGGCCTCACTCTTCTTCCCGAGCTTCTGAACATTCTCCATTTTCATTGAGTCAATTTCATGCCACATAAACCATATGGATGTGTTCGTCTTCTCGAGATGAATCCATAGAGCATAAGAACGTTCAATTTGGTCAAGTATCGAGTGAGATCTTAGGCCTATAAGACGGACGACTCTCGGGTAAGGACGCCTGGGAACGATGAACGGATGCTGTTCATTTAATACACGCGCGGACGGACGGCCAGGATCGCACCGGATGAGGAGATGGAACGACACAGCAGTCCCCCGGAGCGCTGAGTCAGATGGCGGCGTCGAATCGGAGAGCGCCACGCGGCGTTTCGGAGCTGCCGAGGTTGACGCGGCGCCGCGTGGATAAATAGAAAATTAGGATATTTTCTTATTTATTTAATTCCCTAAACTTCAAAAATCCATAACTTTGTGTAGAAAAATTAGAAAAATAAAATTAAAATACCCTCTTGCTAAGTGAACAGAGGAGAATAATGTGGAAAAGAAATCATTTAATTTTATCAAGTATTTGATTTTTAATGATTTATTTCCCTCCTGCATTATTTTAATTCTCCATGCATATAGGAAATTCACCATGGCATGAGACCACAGGGCTTTTGAAGCCTCTGAATTTGGGAACATTCCCTGAATTTTCCACGATCAAAGGCCATCCCTATGAGAAGTTATTGATTTTTCAAATTCATGTTGCTTGTTTTGAGTATTTTAATTCCAATAATTAGCATGTTGTGAAATAAATTCTAGGAAAATTTGGTGATGTCTCTTTTGACCAGAGGACCCTAGGAAAAATAGGTTTTGAGTTCATTCATTTAAAATAACCCTAATTGGCTTAAACACCCAAAATAGATCCCTAATTAATTAGAGTTAATCATACATCAAATTGACTTGAAATCAATTCTCCACTGACCTTTAGGATCAGAGGAGCTCACAATAAAAATTTTAGGTCAATTGGACTTGGTTAGCACTACTAAATGGGTTGATTAAGCCATTTAATCAATTTAAATTTCAAAAATTCATAGCTTTCAAAATACCTTTCAAAAATTCACCAAATTGGTTTTAGAGCCTCTCTGATATCAGGGGAATTTAAGAAAATTAAAATTTCAATTTTCTAAAAAATTTAATTTTTTGCATTATTTTAATATTTTAATAATTAAAAAATAATAAAAATCATAAAAATAATAAAATTCACCAAAATATCACATTTTGAATTTTAATCACTTGGGAACAAACCCCATATTTTTCTTAGGTCTCTATGATGAGATATTAAATTTTAAAGCCCTAAAGTAATTTTAAAATTAAAAAAAATGTATTTTTTAGTATTTCCACTAAAATAATTCTAATAAATCATAGAAAAATCAGAAAATTGTAAAAATTGATTCTCTGATTTCCTTGATATTAGAGAGATTTTTGCAAAATATGAAATTAATTTTTCAACCTTTATTTTATTTTTAAATTAATTAATACTCCAAAACTTAAAATAATTATAATAAAAATAATATAATTCAAAAATCACCAAAATTAGTCCAAGTGGTCCTCTGGTCATTAGGAATGTCCCATAATTTTCTTAAGGACAGAAACTCTCCCTTGGTCATGTTATTAAATTTTCCTTGGAAATCCCTATTTTCTACCAAAAATAATTATATAAATAAATTAAATACAAAAAAATCACATTTTCTCCTCTCATGTCTTTATTGACATATGAGTGAAGTCACATAAAAATTTCAAGTTCATTTAAGCTCAATTTAGTGAGTTATGAAATTATTAAGCTTGAAGGGCAAAATGGTAATTAAAAAAATTTTAACCCTTAATAAAAACTTTAGGTTTTAATAAAATTAACAAATAAAATATTTGATCTTAATCTTATTTGGATGATTGAAATTCAAATAATTAAAGGGTAGAAACCCATTAAACAATTTGAAAATAATTAAAGTAAACTTTAATTAAATAATTGATTAAATTTGGAAGAATAATAAAGTTGGAATTATTAAAATAGGGATTATTATTAGGAAGAAATTTATTCTTTAATTTAAAAATCCCTAAATTAATCATCTCAATAATATTTAATTCCTAATTAAAAATTATAATTCAAATTTAAGTTTTAAAATGTTAAAGGACTTAATCATTAAATTAAATTAAAGTTAAATTGTTAAACTCTTTTTAAATTTTCAATTAAATTAAAGTTAAAAAATAAAATTAAATTAAAGATTAAATTAAATTAAATCAAACAAATTAAATTAAATTAAATTAAATTAAATTAAATTAAATTAAATTAAACTAAATTAAATTAAATTAAATTAAATTAAATTAAATTAAAACATATTAAATTAAATTAAATTAAATTAAAAAAGAAATAATAATAAATAAATAAAAATTCAAATTAAAAATAAAATTAAATTAAAATTAAAATCAAAATTAAAATTAAAAATTAAAATTAAATTAAAATTAAAACTAGACCAAATTAAATTAAAGTTAAATTAAATTGAATTAAATAATTTCACCTAAGACATAAAGAATTTAAAGAAATTCAAAATGAAG
Source organism: Papilionanthe hookeriana x Papilionanthe teres (assembly GCA_022702705.1). Classification (NCBI taxonomy): domain Eukaryota; kingdom Viridiplantae; phylum Streptophyta; class Magnoliopsida; order Asparagales; family Orchidaceae; genus Papilionanthe; species Papilionanthe hookeriana x Papilionanthe teres. Next base: position 43,384,087 of record CM040430.1, on the reverse strand, counting down.
TAACTTGAACATTATTCCAAATTTAAACCCATTAACTTAAATTAAATCATTTGAACACCAATTTGCCCTTGAAAGCTTTGGTTGTCATAACTCCTAAATAGAACGTCAAATGAAATGTTACTTCACTTATAGGATATTCAAATGTCCTAGTTCACTGAGCAAGATAACAAAACTGGAATTCTCGGACGATTAATTCATTTGTATAATTAAATTCATTTGGACTTAAAACAATTCTAGCAATATTGAAAAGATGTTTAAGATTGTTCTTAAGCACTTCCTCAATATGATAGGATGCTTATAAGAACAATTGAACTTAATTGTTTTTGATGAAGAAAATCGTCCACAAACCAAAACACAAGAACCTAGACGTCATAGGAAATGACTAGCTATAGGATTAGGAACTTGGTAGAAAACCATAACCCTTCCCTTAGCTTTACCTAGGAACTTGCTTAAATATTCTAAATTGTGTTTAAGTGCAGCTTGGGATGACGGGAAGACCCTCCAGGTATGCTTTTATTTTATTGCAATTTACTTTCTTGCAATTTACTTTATTGCGAATGCACTTTACTTTTCTTGCATGATAAACAACTGTTGCTTGAAAACCCACACCTTTAGGATAGTCCCTAAAACTGAAACCAAAACTAAATTAAAAGTCATTGTAAGATAAAATTCACCGCCACAACATTTCAAAATATAAAACAACTCAAAATTTAATCACAAACAGAACACAAAACTGCAATTACAACTAAATTAAAACGTCTTGTTGGATGATCGGGAATACCTCGGATGATGTAACCTACGTGTTGCTAACGGGATTTCCCGCGGTCTAAATGAAAGTGTGGAACTCATTCGAGTTGAGTTTAGCAAATTCATCTGGACTAAGTGAATCCGATAAAAATAACGATGCCGGAAGGATGGAACCGTGGGATCTTAACCGGTGTCATTATAATCAACTTTAAGATTTGTTTTAATTAAAATATTAAAAACACTTGGATTTTAAGATTTTCTCTAAACCAAAACACTTCTCTCATCTTTTGATTTATGATTTCTAAAACTAAACCCCTGCAACAACAAGGAGCTCGGAGCATGGTGGGCAGCACGACCATCGTCATCGAAAACCGAGTCTACTTCAGAAAACTTTCTTAGAATTAAATAATCAAGCCATAGGATTTCGAGGTAGTTTGCCTAGTGCAACATAAATCCTCAACTCTTCGTTAGGCATTTGCATAGCAAATTAAGCCCTAACCGGTCTTAGGACTCCGAGGTAGTCGTCCGATACGATATAAACCCTCACATCTTCGAGGCTATTTGTGTGATTCTAACATACAAATATAAGTCCTAATTAATTAAAATTGGCAAGATCAAAACATTAAATAAATATTAGGACTTTCCTAAATCCAAGCCAAACAATAGGATAGTCGGGGAATTACCGAAGTTCGCTTCGAATCTGTGATTTCTCCTACCTTTCTTCCTTTGAATTCCCAAAACAAAATGTTCCAAATTTGATCCATTCCCTATTGAAATTCCAAAATTCAATCCCTTGAAAACCTTAAACTTTGAAATTTTTGAGAGCGAAACTGCGATTATTATCGAGAGTTTTCTTAGGTGATTCCCGTCACTTAAGATGTAATTAACTATAGGGGCTTGCCCTTATAGGGAATTTTAAAGAACCCAGGTAATATAAACCCCGTTTAATGCTTTCATATTAAGCGGGGAATTTGTCGGCTTATAAGATTGGTTCGCGGACCAAACGGATGTCACAAATCTTCTAGTTTATTTAACCGAGCCCCATCGTCGAGCGAGTGTGTACGTTCTTCGGATGAGATACACGAGTTTGTGATGCGGTGCTCGTTTATATAAACTATTTGGGATGTGAGATCCGTTCGATTTTTCATATCTTAAAATTTTCAAATTTAAAATTATTTTCAAAATCAAATACTATTTTTCTAAATTATATATATATATATATATTTAAATTTAATTTAAAATATAAAATTCGCCGACAATTTCTGGCGACTCCAATGGGGACGATTCCTCTCTCCATTTTAATCGGACAATTCTGCTTTCAAAAATCGGTAGTGTATCCATGTCCCTTGTGGATCAAGCTACCCTTCTTTCCATTGGAATAGTATGTTCATTTCTACCTTGAACGAGTATAGCCAACATTCTCTTGGATTTAGGAGCCACTGTTTAGACACCCCTAAACAGAGAGGTTCCGAGATCCTTTTACCTCATTTCTGAGGTGGGGTGGACCCCGATAGGTGTTAGTTTAGGAGTGATCCTTCGAGTCGAGAAGTCTTGCATAAGGCTTTCTTTTCTCTTCCAACTCTGAATCGGATTCATTACCTTCTTTACACCTTTGAACATTCCTTTCTAAATAAACAAACCCTCTAATGGATGACTCTTTTAACAAATAATTCCTTCTTATAAATACATGAACAAGAATGTGTCCAGACTCTTTTCGATTCCTTTCTTTTCGTCCTGATGAGAAGAAGCATAACTTGGGACTAACAATCAGAATCTACTCTGCAGAAATGGAAGCCCCAAAGCTGATTTTCTCCTTCACCAATGGACTGGACTTCGCTGTTTACAAGGATGAGCTGCCCGACAATGGGATCATCCGGTTTGGACAAGGATTCGAGAACACGAATGTCAAGATCACCGACGTTTCCCTTTTCGCGCTGACAAACAAAGTATCTGAAGCTAAGAAGCCGCTGATCGAGTTCAACCTTAGGTCAACTCGAGAGTTTCCTCCCCGCAAAAGATTCCAACCGAGAGGAGTACTCGCTTGTCCACGAAGGACCGTTGTTGCTACCCCCACTAGTCTAGTTGTCTCGCACCTACCCCGGCTACGCCAAATTAAAGGGGAAGGAAATCCAGAACTATGGTGAACCTGTTACCGTGGAGGGTACAGACCTTCCTGTGAGACCTTCTGTTTTTGAAATCGAGTCCAGGTCGAGAATTCCATCACTAACACGGACCCAAAGAAGGAACAAAAGTAGGAAGATTGCCATGAAGGCCAGAGCAGCTGAAGTTGCTTTCCTGGAGGAAATCCCAGAAATCCCTGAGTACACACCACTACCTGAATACGTACCATTGCCTGAAGATACACCCTTTTTGGAAAGAAGTAGATTCCACCCCCTTTCCGCCGCAGCTGACGAAGAAAATGTCCGCAGGATTGTTTCTACATTACCTCGGCCAGCATACTACAACGACAGCAAAAAGAAAAGGGCTAGGATCACACCATTTGCCCGACTACAGACTGTGATTGAGAAGTTAGCAAAGAAAGAGAAATGCCCCGTATCGGAGATTCTAAGAAGGATAGGGCGGGTGCCAGTCAAATCCAGTCTTGGGCCACGAATAGAACCCACCATCGTTACAGAAAAGCCAAATAAAAGGATGAAGGCTAGTCCGCCTGTCGTTGTTTCAGGATTACAGATTAGGGAGGATACCACCTTCCAGCATTTGGCTGACAGACCATCTGGTCCTAGACCTTCTGCTGCTAGAAGGATGGTATGGAGTCCCACTACTGGACAGTTAAGATTTAAACAACAGCCGGAGAAGGAAAGTCTCGTCAGGAGACTTGAATCCGAAGAAACTGCTACTGCAGTAAAGGGGACTCGTGAGAAGGGAACCTGGCAGCTATCACACGACAACTGCGAGGATGCACAGAAAGGACCGCTAGAGGATGCTATGGAAAAGTTGAGGACTGATATTCGACGATTAGAAAAAGAAAGAGAAGAGAAATTCGGAGATGAGATTGATTCATCAGAATTCATGGATGATGAGTATGCAGAAATCAACATGGTCGAAACATGAGCTTCGTCAGCTTCACAAGGTGCTCCTGCAGCCGCAGAAGAGAGGAGCCCGAAGTGATGAGAAGGCAGCTTCAAGAGAAAGACGATACGATCGCCCAAATGGCGAAGAGGATGGAAGAGATGGCTGTAGCCCTAGCCACTCTCCAGAGTCAAGTGCAACCCCAAAGAGAGACACCCCCAGAGGTCATTCACATTGTAGACGGAGGAAAAGAGATTACGTCCGTCAACGGGGATGATCAGCTAAAGAAAGATACAACACAAAGTATGATTCCAGAAAAAGATATCAAGAGCTTGGTGGAACAGCAGGTGCGAGAAGCCTTAGCACAATCAAAGAGCGGGACATCCAATCGGACAGGTAGACCTTACCTGGAAGAATTTGACGCTGTACAATACCCAAAAGGCTTCGTACCACCTCTGTTCAAGACCTTTGATGGAACCGGGAACCCCCGACAGCATGTTGCACACTTTCGTGCCAGTTGTTGCAATGCCGGCGGAAGCGACACATTACTCTTCCGACAATTCGTCAGCAGCCTGTCAGGGATCGCCTTTGATTGGTATGCGGAATTACCGAACGGCTCGGTGAAGACATTTTCAGAATTAGAAAACCTCTTCATCAAGCGATTCGCCGGAGCTCAGCACCACATCACTATAGGTGATTTAGTGGTAGAGAAGCAGAAGCCGAACGAAACTTTGGTGGATTACATACTTCGATAGAGGAACCTAAGTATGAAGTGTGAGCCACAACTACAAGAACAGCATGCAGTCGGCATTTTACTTAAAAGCATTCACGGCTCGATAGCACTTCTCCTCAAGGGATTTACTATTAAGACTTTTGAGAAGTTGTTAAGCAAGGCCGGGAGCTTGCAAGTGGAGGCGAAGCAATTAAGTTTCGCCGACAAGACAGACAAGCAAAAGCCTGTGAAGACTTTTGAAAAGAAATTCTGGATCATTGCAACAGTTGACAAAGGCAAGCAATCGATACAAATATCGTCCGAACGGCCGCAGCAACCTCAACAGAGTTACCAGCAACCCCGACTCAGCTATCAGTCATCTCCACAGTATGAACAACCGCCTCGTCCGCAACGTACATTAAGGGAGCTTCTGAGCAGGGAGTACCCGTTCAAGAATGAGGCGAGTACCAAAAATGTTCCGCGATCCGGTGAAGACTCCAGATTTCCAGCTGCCAGAGCCTAAGAGACCAGAAGAAGTCAACAAGAAAGGTGATCCCAACTTTTGCCCTTACCACCGGATGCTTGGACACAAGATAGAGGATTGTATTACCTTCAAAAGTTGGCTCAACGACAACCTTCGGAAAGGGAATATAACAATCCTGAAGGAGTACATGAAGGAACCCCAGAAAGGAGGTTCCGTCAATGTTGTCTCGACGGATCTCATTGTTTCGATAGATCCCTATGCGACTGATGATGGATGGACTACCGCTTGGACAAGATCTTCGAAAAAGATTTTAGACAGCGTCCAAACCGCTTCGGTACGAGCTTCAATTCAGAGTTCGAAACCTGTCAAGTCGGCACTATCACTTGCGATAGAAGAACCACCTCAACAGGAGATGATTGAAGAGAAGAAGAAAATTGATGAAGAAGAGAGGACCGAGGCTCCTAAGGCTAGACTAAGGGCTGCTTATCCTAGGATAGTTGTTTCGCATTCGGGGAGAAATCCCTCGAACCTCTGACTCTGTATGATTATCTGCTCACTTCAGTGGGATCTTATAATGATAAGGGTGATGACGTTGGCTACGTTTTGACTGTTTCTAACGATTACGTAACTAGCGACAATTCGGACATCGATTTCGATACCAATGACAATTCTCAAATCATACACAATCTCGAAGATCGCAATGACGAAGAAGACATCCACCAAAGAGGCTACGAGAGTTCAACAAGCAATGAATCTATTTGCGAGTTTCGAGGAGCTCCAGTCACAATAGAGTTAGAGCCTTCAGACTCCGAGGCTAATCCAGAAGAACTTGTCATTCCGATTCAGGAGGAAACATCAGCAAACTCAATACTATATTCAAAAGAAATTATAGAAGTCAACTTAAGAAGTGGAAGAGTTCTACCTCCGAGAATGGGTCCAAAGGATAAAGGAAAGCAGGTGGTTGTTCAAGAAGAACCAGCCCCGACAGAAGAAATATCCATTCGGGAAGAAATCGAGACACATGGAAATAAAGTGGACTACAACGTGCTAGCCCATCTTAGGAAACTACCAGCCAAACAAAGCATCTATGACGCTCTCATCTTATCAAAGGAGATGAGAGAAGCTCTAATCAAGGCCTTACTTGATCCGGAAATTTGCTTAGCTCAAATGGCCGGAGATTCCTTAGATGAGGTTTGCTCGTTAAAGGAACAGCGAGGCGTTACCTTCACGATACAATGACCTACTACTTGGGACGATGCAGACCACAACCGACCGTTGTACATTTCAGTTACAATTGGGAAGTTTACACTCTCCAGAGTATTGGTGGATCCAGGAGCATCAATCAATATAATGAGTCTTCGAACACTAGCATGCTTGGAAATTGATGCTCGCGAGCTCGAAGTAGACAAAATGTTATTAAGAGGATTCAACCAGAAAGGAGAAAGAGCCCTCGGCTCAATAACGCTACTAATGAAGACCGGTGACTTAATAAAGACAACCGTGAAATTTCACATAAATGATTCAGAAACATCGTTCAACGCTCTACTAGGCCGACCATGGATACATGAAAACAGGATGGTACCATCATCTCTACATCAGTGCATCAAATACTACGATGGAGGGGAACAGTGCATCAAAGATGACTTACAACCATTCTCCGTACATGAAATTGGAATCCTTGAAGATGCAGCTTATTATGCACCTCCGAAGAAAACAATCTTCTCCAGAGATACCATAACAAATGAAGCAAAGAAATTTCGGGACAATGAAGAACCTGAGGTTCTAGTCCAACAGTCACTCACCACTCCCTTACGGAGAGATGGTGAAGGTTTCTCCACAACTCACATCCGAGGTCGAGGCAGGGGACGAGGTCGTGGCAGAGACGTTAGGACAATTGGACAGAGGAAACCAGCCATCAATGTTGATTGGGAAGACAGTTCTGAAGAAGAAAAAGAGATCAAACAAGAAGCAGCGACAATAAGTCGGAAGAAGCCGCAATTCAAGATCTCTCTCGAAGATGAGAAGAACGAAGAATACAAATCGATGTACGAGAAGATTAACCACTATGTACATACTATGACCCTGACCCCGATTCATTCTAATAAGATCGAGGGTATGGTGGTCAAAGAGGTACGTAGCGGCGGTGCAAAGCCAATCAAATTCTATCGTGGTGCTCCTTCCTCCAAAACTGAAAATAATGTACAATTTGAAGAAGTCACTTCATCAGAATTAATGGAATTATTTTTTGAGTGGTACTCTCCCTGTGTTCAAAATTTTATTCAGCATGGTTTCTTACCTCGACAATGGACAAAAGGTCAATCACAACATTTTGAAAAATTATGGAATAACTCCGGTCGTCCACCCAATTCAAAGCATGGTCTCGGGTTCGGCACAGTAGGATCAGTTGACGATACTGAATTTTGCTTGGTTGTCACTTGGGAGTCTAATGAAAACTGCATGGAAACTACAGAAGAACTTGAAGATTTACAAATCAGAGATGCTCCTCCAGAATTCGAAGAAGAGATCAAATCTACAATAGATGAGTTAACGGAAGTTATCTTAGGTACTAGCGAAGAGCCTAAACCTACCTTTGTTAGCTCCTTACTCAATAAGGAAGACTCCGAAGAAATAATCAAGTTATTAATAGAATTTAAAGACTGTTTTGCTTGGAGCTACGATGAGATGCCGAGATTAGCTCCGGAGGTCACGAGTCCATAAGCTAGGAGTGGATCCTACTTCGTCCCGGTCGGACAAGGTCCCGGAAGAATGCGTCTAGAAATCGAACAACAAGTCATAGCTGAAGTTAAAAAGCTAATAGACGCTAAATTTGTCCGTGAAGAACAATACCCGACTTGGTTAGCCAATGTGGTGCCGATCGAAAGAAGAATGGTCGGATCAAAATTTGTGTGGACTTCGGAGATTTAAACAAGGCATGTCCAAAGGATGAATTCTCTCTACCGATCCCGGAACTAATGATCGACATTGCTTCGACACATGAAATATTCTCATTCATGGATGGATCTTCGGGATACAACCGGATAAAAATGGCTCCGAGAAGATGAAAAACTTACGACATTCGTAACGCCGATTGGAGTATATTGCTACACAGATGATGTCATTCGGATCGAAGAATGCGGGAGCAACCTACCGGAGAGCGATGACAAGAATTTTTGATGATCTCATCCACAATCAAGTCGAATGCTACGTGGACGATGTGGTCATCAAAAGCAAAGTAAAGGAAAACCACTCGTATGATTTGAGAATTGTTTTCGAACGATTAAGACAATTAAACCTTAAGATGAATCCCTTAAAATGCGCCTTTGGCGTCACCTCCGGAAATTCTTAGGATTCGTTGTCCGACATCGTGGAATTGAAATCGACCCGGAAAAGATTAAAGCTATCTTAGAAATGCCGCCTCCCAAAACCTTAAAACAACTACGATCTTTTCGAGGGAAGTCGGCATATCTTCGACGCTTTATCTCAAACTTGTCAGGTAGGTGTCAGCCTTTCTCGGCGCTAGTTAAGAAGGACGCCAAATTTATTTGGGAAGAGAAATGCCAGAAGGCCTTCGAGGACATTAAACAATATTTAATGACACCTCCTATCTTAGCAGCCCCAGTCTCAGGTAGCAGCTGATACTTTATACCGCGGCTTTAGACGACTCTCTCGGAGCCCTGTTAGCCCAGGTCAATGATGAGGGTAAAGAAAATGCCCTTTACTATCTAAGCCGTCGTTTACTTCCGACGGAAATAAGGTATCCCGCAATTGAAAAGCATTATTTGGCCCTGATCTTCGCCGCTCAAATGCTCAGGCACTACATGCTTTCCCATAAGGTCAACCTGATCTCGAAATTTAATCCATTGCAATACTTGATGACTCGTCCAACGCTTTACGGCGGACTTGCCGGATGGTCAATGATATTATTGCAATTCGATATAACTTTCGTGCCTCTTCGTGCCGTAAAGGGACAAGTCCTAGCAGACTTCCTCGCTGCACACCCTCTGCCGGCAGAATCTCCTCTCAATGACGATTTGCCAGACGAACAAATAATGAGCCTAGAAGACCCTGATGATCGACGTTGGGAATTATATTTCGACGGAGCATCTTTAGCACACAAAGACGAAGAATCGCAAGTGATAGTGCCCGGTAAGGCAGGAATCGGATTAATCTTTATAACACCGGAGCGGGGGATGTTAAGATACTCCTACCACTTGACAGAGCCGTGTACAAACAACGAAGCAGAATACGAAGCCCTCATAACGGGATTGGAATTAACTATTCAAATGGGGATAACAGACATCAACATCTACGGGGATTCACAGTTAATCATTCAACAGATCGCCGGACAATACAGAATTTTAAAGCCAAGACTCGAGCAATACTTCCAGTATGCCATACAGTTGTTGGAACAGATTCCAAATGTGACGATCTACAAAATTCCCAGAAAAGAAAATGCCTTAGCAGATGCGTTAGCTCGCTTCGCAAAAGAATTTGCCTGTTTGCAAGATGAGTCAGTGGAAGTGTCAGTTCACGGACGTCGGGTCCTATCACGGCTCGACATAGACACAATACACAAATCGAAAAAGAAAAAGGATCGGTTGCAATAATGACAAAAAACACGGAAGATTGGCGACGGCCATTAATGTACTACTCGCAAACAGGAAAACTACCGGATGATAGGTCGCTAGCCCATCGGATCAAGAAAAGAACTCGTCTTACGCATTAATTAACAACACGTTATACGGAAGGTCTTTCGATCAAATGTGGCTAAGGTGCCTAAGTGGGTCCGAGGCCCGTGAAATTGTTAAAGAGGTGCATTCGGGACTCCGTGGCGCTCACCGGTCGGGTCCAAAGATGAAAATGAAAATTAAAAGACTAGGGTACTATCGGCCCTCGATGATGACCGACAGCATGAAAATCGCCAAGAGCTGTCACCAATGCCAAGTGCACGGAGTGGTTCTACACCAACCTCCAAATGTGCTACATCCGACAATTGCGTCGTGGCCATTTGAATGTTGGGGTACGGATATAGTGGGTCCAATAGAACCACTATCTTCAAAAGGACATCGCTTCATTCTTGCGGCTACGCATTACTTTTCCAGTGGGCAGAGGCAGTTCCACTCAGAGAAGTTAAAGCACACCACGTGCTACAGTTTTTCAAGAACCAAGTTGTCTACCGTTTCGGAGTGACGCGCAAGATTATCTCAGATAATGGGTCAACATTCAGAAGCACACAAATCAACAATTTTGTCAGGAGACACGGAATCGACTGGCGATATTCAACAATTTACTACCCAAGAGCAAACGACCTGGCTGAGGCTTTTAATAAAACCCTCGTTCAAATTTTAAAGAAAACTTTGGACGATAATAAGAGAAATTGGCACGAGAAGTTATTAGAAGCCTTATGGGCCTACCGGACAACCTTCGAACTCCTACTCGAAGCTACACCTTACGCTCCGGTGTATGGGTCCGAGGCGATGTTACCCTTAGAGGTTCATCTTTCTTCACTCGAATTGCGAGTTGCAAACAAAATCACGACGGAAGAGAATGCCAAATTACAACTAGAGGAATTAGAAAGCCCGGAAGGGAAAAGACTTGCAGGTGCGGCAGAATTTAGAACTATACCAAGCTAAGATGGTTCAAGCCCATGACAGGATCGGTCCGCCCAAGATCCTTCAAAGTTGGTGACTTAGTTTCCGTTCTCAAAAGACCTATTCTTGCACACCGCAAGATAGGAGGAAAATTTGAACCCACTTGGGAAGGGCCGTTCGTGGTTGAGGCAGTCTACTCGGGAGGCTCCTATCAGCTAGTGAACTGCCAAGGAGAACGACATATGCTTCCGATCAACGGACGATACTTGAAGAAGTATTACACTACCTGATGTTTCGAAGGAATGAATTCTTCATCCCTAGAAGCACGGGCGAAGTAGTTACTTATGACTGGGTCCGAACCCAAAAATAATAAAAAAATGTGCTAAAATAAATAAAATCACGATAATAAAGTTTTCCTCGTTTTCTCTTCTATATCAAATCTTTTTCCTGATCTTATCCCACTTCATTCCTGTTAAATTTAAAAATATAAGAGTAATAAAAAAATGACTTTAATAAACATTTTCTTAATGTTCTTGTTCTTAGTACAGCCCCTGATCTTTTTCCTTGTCCTTTTGCAGGGAAATGTCGAACGGGCGGTTGGTCCTGAACTTTAGAAATGGCGTAAGCCTTGCACTCGACGAAAAGAGGGTGAAAGATGGAGCGATAATAGAGATTGACTCAAACTTCGCACCGGCGAGCTCGCAATACGAGGAAAGTGACTCGGGTCCCGGTTGACCGAGAGGAACCGCCCGATCGGACGATAATGAAAGTGGGTGGCCCAAGCCACCAATCCAGGCAGAAGAAAAGGAAAACAAACACTCAAGAAGACAAGAAAATCAAATCCGTAGTTGCTACGACGAGAGGGCAGGCTTGTCAGCGCCGCGCCCACAGAAACTCAGGAAGTACGAAGAGCTACTCTCACAGCAACTCAGCGAAGAAATAAAAATCGCCGTATCCGCAAGATGTTAACCAAACTAGCCGCGGACCAGCGCGACGAGGCTGTTGCTACTGCCAGTACATACACTTCAAGGACACCGGTTCACCAGGAACCTGAAGAAAGGAGGCCAGCTCCTAGGATAACAGAAGAGACCAGGGAAATCTCAAGAAGATCAGAAGGAAGAAGGCTACCACGCCACCAGATAGAACCATCAGTAATGCATAACCTTGTTGCAAAAGCAACCCCGGAGGATGTCCCGACGGACATCATCCCCGAGGAGTCGAGGTATGCAGGAGAATTTGAAGGGATTGAGCTGTATATCCCACAATACGTCACCAGGCCCTACCATTTGCAGATTATTCCGGAATACGAGCTGGAAAGAATGCAGAATGTCGAAAAGAAAACTTTTGAATACTTCGAGAGAATCAGAGGTAGAAGGATCAATATACTAGAAGGCCTCGAGCTACATACAGACGTGTTCTCAGAATACGAACAACAACAAATCGTGGACTGCATCCGGGATTTGAAAAGAATGGGCTGAGCGGATCGCCTAAGAGAAAACACTTACTCAGAACCCCGGAGATGGATGCCAGGGAAAGGTAGAATTACGATACAATGCGGATGTCGCTACAACTTCGCGAGAAGACGGAAGGGGAACCCACCGGGGATACTCCGTCATGGCCAAGTGGATCCAATGCCATTAGTCATCAAGAGAATGGTAAAAAGATTGATAACATGGAGGGTATCGCCGGCAGATTGCATACCCAATAGCTGCATTATTAACATTTACAAGCGGTGGTGATCGCATACCCCCGCGCATAGATCACCACGACTTTGTCGGACCTTTCGCACGCTTCTTTCCTGAACGAGTGTAATATCATGTTCGGATCCGACCTCCGGATAGCGAGCCAAGGTGAGTTCCGAGGGCCGATAAAGATACCATTACCGGTAGGTTCCGTCATGATATCGAAGGGCAACGGAGCGGATGTCGCTAAACATTGCATACCGGGAGTACCAGTGAAGCGGATCTCGGTTACTTTCGAAGGATGGACGACAGGAAGACACCTTACCACTTCCGACCGGACCGGAGCTAGAGAGCCTCCGGCCTTACGAGCTGTGAGTTGCATGGAAAATATCACACCTTCAACGTACATCCATACGGCATCCTTGTCAAGGATGGCTTGGAAGGTGATGTTATTGACCATGTACCCCACTATTCAGACATGGATGTTTGACAGATACCTTTTTGGTTGGATCGACAAAGATAATACATAGTCCGTTTTGAGTCTACATGGATTGTATGAGATGTATTCCAGATTGAGTTGTATGATGTATCTTCGACATGATTGGAATGAAAGTGACCATGTCACATTTTTGGCCTTCACCTCTTTTGTGCAAATTGACTGGGAAATGCCATTAAAGTTAAATGAACTTCGAACAAAGAACAGAAAAGAAATAAAAAAAAGAGAATAAAAGAAAAAACATTCCATAAAAAATCTAAAAATGATGAACACCAAATTCACATGAACATTAAATAAACGATAAGATAAATTCTAATCGTTAAAAGACAAACAAAATGAACATAAATTCAAATCAAATCTAAATCAAATTCAAATTCAATCTTTCCAGATTCCAAATCTCAATCAAATCTCAAATTTGATCTTCCAGATCTCAAATCAAATCTCAATAGAAAATTCAAATTCAATCTCCCAAATCTGAAATCCAATCCGTTCTACTCTTTCCCTTGTCTGGGATGGAAGCGGTTGATTCCATTGACACGGATCGAATCTGATGGCGAGGAATTATATCCAATCCAAATCAGTGACTTCCGATCAACTCTTTTGAACGGGGTATGTAACATCTACATATTCCCTCCTAATCCAATTCCTTCATGAAAGTCTTTTACAACTTTCATGAAATTCTCGAAACACCAAAATTCCACGCTTTTCAAATCAACACTGCAAATCTTTGCAAAATCAATTATACATCAAAATTCAAACTTTTGGGGTTGAGGATTTTACATCCGAGACTGCATTGCTTTAGGATTCTTTCCCTATCGCAATGAAATACATCAAAATTCAAACTTTTGGGGGTTGGGGATTTTACATCCGAGACTGCATTGCTTTAGGATCCTTTCCCTATTGCAATGAAATACATCAAAATTCAAACTTTTGGGGGTTGAGGATTTTACATCCTAGACTGCATTGCTTTAGGATCCTTTCCCTATTGCAATGAAATACATCAAAAATTCAAATTCTTGGAGTTGAGGATTTTACATCCGAGACTGCATTGCTTTAGGATCCTTTCCTTATCGCAATGAAATACATCAAAATTCAAACTTTTGGGGGTTGAGGATTTTACATCCGAGACTGCATTGCTTTAGGATCGTTTCCCTATTGCAATGAAATACATCAAAATTCAAATTCTTGGAGTTGAGGATTTTACATCCGAAACTGCATTGCTTTAGGATCATTTCCTTATCGCAATGAAATACATCAAAATTCAAACTCTTGGGGTTGAGGATTTTACATCCGAGACTGCATTGCTTTAGGATTCTTTCCCTATCGCAATGAAATACATTAAAATTCAAACTTTTGGGGTCGAGGATTTTACATCCGAGACCGCATCGCTTTAGGATCATTTCCCTATCGCAATGAAATACATCAAATTCAAATTTTTGGGTTGAGGATTTTACATCCGAGACTCGCATTGCTTTAGGATCCTTTCCCTATCGCAATGAAATACATCAAAATCAAATTCTTGGGGTTGAGGATTATACATCCGAGACTGCATTGCTTTAGGATTCTTTCCCTATCACAATGAAATACATCAAAATCGAACTCTTGAGGTTAAGGATTTTACATCCAATACCGCATTGCTCTGAGATCTCCCCTCATTGTAATTATTCAATCCAATCAATTAAATTTTCTTTTGAGGTTGAAGATGTTACATCTAAAACCACAAAATTCCAATTTTCATTTCAAGTTCAAATCCCTTCAAATTAATTTTGACAAAACTTCAATCTAAATTAAAACTCCAAATTGAAATCTGAACTTACACATCAAAACTTAAATTGAAACAAAATAAAATCTAAATTGAAATTCCCCCAGATCATGTGATTTGGGATTTACCTCCTTTTCCTTTCCCCAGCGAGAGTTCAGGATTCTCCAGTCACAGAGATATACTTGACACTCCCAAACGGAAACTCTTCTACTTTGTCCTAAGTTTGTCACTTAGACATTTGTGTTGGTTTTTTTGATCGCTTTGGTCAACACCAATACGCGCGGTGTGCTCCGTCAGCTCACCACACCTATTGGGGGTCCATTTGTTGACCTCAATTTTGATGAGGTCTTCTCTTCTTCTTTTTAGTACTTAGGATCTAGCCTTAGACTTTTCCTTTGACTATCTTAGAGGATTAGAATTGGGACCCACCACTTAGAAATTCAAACCACTTCTTAACTCCCTGCAAACTCCACAAACTTGACTGTAGACCCCTAATCACCTAGAGGGTTGAAATCAAATGTGGAAGTTTAAAGGATGGGTTCCTATAAGACTCTTTGGCCTTAGGACTACCCTGGGTGGCCTGGTCTGGTGAGGGCTGACTTACACATACACTACACTTATGCACTACACTTCCACACACCTCCTAAAACCACACGCATACCCAACTGGACCTCCTGACTCATGTAGGTGATCCACATGGATGGTCCTTAACCCCTAAGCCCTTGGCTAAGAGGGTTAGGAACAACATATTGGATGCCTCAAATGAGTCCCTTCATGGCTCATGTGGGCTTGATATGGCTTCATGGCTCAACCAAAATGATTTCATTCCACTTATATTCACCCAATCTTCAATTTCCCAAATTTTCAATTTTTGACCCCCGGGACCCTACACCCGCCTAGCCTACCCAAAACCCTTGAAATCACCCAAATTTTTCAAAAATTTTCAAATCACCCAAACATTCCCCAAAACCAATCCCAAAAATTTCCACATTACTCAAATTGATCATCCATAGCCAAAAATACCAAAAATACCAAAAATCCCAAAAATACCTCCCAATACCCTCCAAATACCCAAAATGCCCCTCTTAGCCAAAAAATCCAAAAATTCAAAAAATTCCCAAAAAATTCTAGAAAATCCCAAATATTCGCAATTCCATTTTGTCCAACTACACTATGGGCCAATTTTGTCAATTTACCCCACTTTTACCAAAACCCCCAATTTAGCCCATTCTTAACCCAAGTGAACCCAATGTCAAACCAAATCTATACAATTGACCCCAAATCCTGATCCAATTCAATTCTAAACATCAATTCAACATTCCCAACACCAATCTAGACCAAACCCAAGTCCAATTTGATTGACATTTGGATTCAATTTCACTTTTGGCCTTAAAGCCCAATTTGGACCCATGACCCAAACCTAACCCAAACTCACCCAATTCAACTCCAATTAACCCCAAATCTTTTCCAAACCTCCCTTAACATCCTTAAAAACAAAACCCTAACATGATTTGTCTAAAACATAGACCCAAACCCCACTCAAATTCAACCCAAAGCTAAAAGACCCTATTTTGACCTAAACCCAAACCTAACCCAAATAAGCCCAAACCCCAAAATCAAAGCCCAATCAAAGCCAAAACCTCTTTGAAACACTCTCATAAATATTTCCCAACATTCATTTTACATCAATTTCAACCCTAGCCCAATATTGGCCCAAGTTAGCCCAATTTGACCTACATTGGCCCATTTACCAAAGAAGCCCAAATCCAACCCAATTCAAACCCAAATCATTCCAAACTCATTTCAAATCACTCATGACACATCCATGAACTAAACCCAACATTTTTTTGGCCCAATACTTCACAAAATTCCCATCCATAAATTTATTTTTAAACCAAAAGCCCATTTTCTTAAACCTTCCTAAAAGCCCAAATTTCATGCTAAAGCCTATATGACAAATTCTTCTCATCATACCCTTAATTAAAACCAATCCCTAAGTTTGAAAATTCATCATGAAGCCATTCCAAATTAAGCCCCATACAAATTCCCATCAAAATACCAAAATTTTTCTTAAATCCATTTCCATGAAATTGACTTAACTTTTCCCAAGCCAAAGATGAGCCATGAAGCCATGCATGAGCCACATGAAAGCCATGAGAGCCTTTTTACATGTCACCATGCCATTTTGGGCAAAAGGAGGAGACTCTTTCCTTAATTCCTAAAAGTCTTTAACCTCACCCATGATACCCCTTAACCAAGATTTAATCGAAATATTCTTGGATAAGGACATCACCACCTTTCGACCAGCCTAACCTAACCGATTTTCTCAGCTCTAGGCCAATGCGGGAGGTGAACCCAGCCCAAACAAATGGGTTGACCAAACCTAGCCAAGATTAGCCATATCCCCATGCCATTTTGATCCAAGTGCTTTACACATGGCATTTGCCAATTGCCTACACTAAACCCCAGTCCCGACCCACCCGAACAAGATGGTGACCCGAGACTAGCCGGCCGACCACCACAGCCCGCCGGAAAGCACCGTGCCGAGAGCTCACATGTGAGCCCAACATTGGAATTCCACCTTGCCGAGCCGCCCCATGCCCAATGGCCACCATGGCTGTTCTTCCCATGCCCGAGCAGCCTAATCCCAACCCTCGGCCATCCCCGTGAGGCCCTCCAGCCACCTCTATTTAAACCCGACCCCTCACGACCATGAGAAGAGAGTTGCACAAACCTTGCCGAAACTCGCCAAAATTATTCCAAACCCTTCTCCATATTTAGAGCAAGCTTGATCCCCAGTGTCAATTTGCCCTAATCCCCACCAACGTAATCCAATTTCTCAACCGAAATTTCACCCAAAACTAGGACACTTTGCCACGTTGAGCCAATCCTCAAATCGATCGGTCCTACACCTTAACCGGACCAAGAGGAGAAGTTTCCCACCGAAAGCCCCATCTCCGAGGCCACCTAGTTGTTCCAGCCTCCAAGTTTTGTGATCGGCCGTGGTCACTTTCATAGCTAGGCAATTCACTGCGACCGGAAGACTTCATCCGGAGCTTGCCGGGATCCAATCGAAGGTGACACAACCCTCGCATCGAAGCCACACTTCTCCGAGCAAAGGTATGGCCTCACTCTTCTTCCCGAGCTTCTGAACATTCTCCATTTTCATTGAGTCAATTTCATGCCACATAAACCATATGGATGTGTTCTTCTTCTCGAGACGAATCCATAGAGCATAAGAACGTTCAATTTGGTCCAGTATCGAGTGAGATCTTAGGCCTAGAAGACGGACGGCTCTCGGGTAAGGACGCCTGGGGACGTTGAACGGATGCCGTTCATTTAATACACGCGCGGACGGACGGCCAGGATCGCGCCGGATCAGGAGATGGAACGACACAGCGGGCCCCCGGAGCGCTGAGTCAGATGGCCGCGTCGAATCGGAGAGCGCCACGCGGCGTTTCGGAGCTGCCGAGGTTGACGCGGCGCCACGTGGATAAAAAGAAAATTAGGATATTTTCTGATTTATTTAATTCCCTAAACTTCAAAAATCCATAACTTTGTGTAGAAAAATTAGAAAAATAAAATAAAAAAACCCTCTTGCTCAGTGAACAGAGGAGAATAATGTGGAAAAGAAATCATTTAATTTTATCAAGTATTTGATTTTTAATGATTTATTTCCCTCCTCCATTATTTTAATTCTCCATGCATATAGGAAATTCACCATGGCATGAGACCACAGGGCTTTTGAAGCCTCTGAATTTGGGAACATTCCCTGAATTTTCCAAAGTCAGAGGCCATCCCTATGAGAAGTTATTGATTTTTAAAATTCATGTTGCTGTTTTGAGTATTTTAATTCCAATAATTAGTATATTGTGAAATAAATTCTAGGAAAATTTGGTGATGTCTCTTATGACCAGAGGACCCTAGGAAAAATAGGTTTTGAGTTCATTCTTTTAAAATAACCCTAATTGGCTTAAACACCCAAAATAGATCCCTCATTAATTAGAGTTAACCATACATCAAATTGACTTGAAATTAATTCTCCACTGACCTTTAGGATCAGAGGAGCTCACAATAAAAATTTTAGGTCAATTGGACTTGGTTAGCACTACTAAATGGGTTGATTAAGCCATTTAATTAATTTAAATTTCAAAAATTCATAGCTTTCAAAATACCTTTCAAAAATCCACCAAATTGGTTTTGGAGCCTCTCTGATATCAGGGGAATTTAAGAAAATTAAAATTTCAATTTTCTAAAAAATTTAATTTTTTGCATTATTTTAATATTTTAATAATTAAAAAATAATAAAAATCATAAAAATAATAAAATTCACCAAAATATCACATTTTGAATTTTAATTACTTGGGAACAAACCCCATATTTTTCTTAGGTCTCTATGATGAGATATTAAATTTTAAAGCCCTAAAGTAATTTTAAAATTAAAAAAAATGTATTTTTTAGTATTTCCACTAAAATAATTCTAATAAATCATAAAAAAATCAGAAAATTATAAAAATTGATTCTCTGATTTCCTTGATATCAGAGAGATTTTTGAAAAATATGAAATTAATTTTTCAACCTTTATTTTATTTTTAAATTAATTAATACTCCAAAATTTAAAATAATTATAATAAAAATAATATAATTAAAAAAATCACCAAAATTGGTCCAAGTGGTCCTCTGGTCATTAGGAATGTCCCATAATTTTCTTAAGGACAGAAACTCTCCCTTGGTCATGTTATTAAATTTTCCTTGGAAATCCCTATTTTCTACCAAAAATAATTATATAAATAAATTAAATACAGAAAAATCACATTTTCTCCTCTCATGTCTTTATTGACATATGTGTAAAGTCACATAAAAATTTAAAGTTCATTTAAGCTCAATTTATTGAGTTATGAAATTATTAAGCTTGAAGGGTAAAATGGTAATTAAAAAAATTTTAACCCTTAATTAAAACTTTAGGTTTTAATAAAATTAACAAATAAAATATTTGATCTTAATCTGATTTGGATGATTGAAATTCAAATAATTAAAGGGTAGAAACCCATTAAATAATTTGAAAATAATTAAAGTAAACTTTAATTAAATAATTGATTAAATTTGGAAGAATAATAAAGCTGGAATTATTAAAATAGGGATTATTATTAGGAAGAAATTTATTCTTTAATTTAAAAATCCCTAAATTAATCATCTCAATAATATTTAATTCCTAATTAAAAATTATAATTCAAATTTAAGTTTTAAAATGTTAAAGGACTTAATCATTAAATTAAATTAAAGTTAAATTGTTAAACTCTTTTTAAATTTTCAATTAAATTAAAGTTAAAAAATAAAATTAAATTAAAGATTAAATTAAATTAAATCAAACAAATTAAATTAAATTAAATTAAATTAAATTAAATTAAATTAAATTAAATTAAATTAAATTAAATTAAATTAAATTAAAACATATTAAATTAAATTAAATTAAATTAAAAAAGAAATAATAATAAATAAATAAAAATTCAAATTAAAAATAAAATTAAATTAAAATTAAAATCAAAATTAAAATTAAAAATTAAAATTAAATTAAAATTAAAACTAAACCAAATTAAATTAAAGTTAAATTAAATTGAATTAAATAACATCACCTAAGACATAAAGAATTTAAAGAAATTCAAAATGAAGTAACTTGAACACTATTCCAAATTTAAAAACCAAATTAAATTAAAGTTAAATTAAATTGAATTAAATAACATCACCTAAGACATAAAGAATTTAAAGAAATTCAAAATGAAGTAACTTGAACACTATTCCAAATTTAAACCCATTAACTTAAATTAAATCATTTGAACACCAATTTGCACTTGAAAGCTTTGGTTGTCATAATTCCTAAATAGAACGTTAAATGAAATGTTACTTCACTTATAGGATATTCAAATGTCCTAGTTCACTGAGCAAGATAACAAAACTGGAATTCTCGGACGATTAATTCATTTGTATAATTAAATTCATTTGGACTTAAAACAATTCTAGCAATATTGAAAAGATGTTTAAGATTGTTCTTAAGCACTTCCTCAATATGATAGGATGCTTATAAGAACAATTGAACTTAATTGTTTTTTGATGAAGAAAATCGTCCACAAACCAAAACACAAGAACCTAGACGTCATAGGAAATGACTAGCTATAGGATTAGGAACTTGGTAGAAAACCATAACCCTTCCCTTAGCTTTACCTAGGAACTTGCTTAAATATTCTAAATTGTGTTTAAGTGCAGCTTGGGATGACGGGAAGACCCTCCAGGTACGGTTTTATTTTATTGCAATTTACTTTCTTGCAATTTACTTTATTGCGAATCCACTTTACTTTTCTTGCATGATAAACAACTGTTGCATGAAAACCCACACCTTTAGGATAGTCCCTAAAACCGAAACCAAAACTAAATTAAAAGTCATTGTAAGATAAAATTCACCGCCACAACATTTCAAAATATAAAACAACTCAAGATTTAATCACAAACAGTAACACAAACCGCAATTACAACTAAATTAAAACGTCTTGTTGGATGATCGGGAATACCTCGGATGATGTAACCTACGTGTTGCTAACGGGATTTCCCACGGTCTAAATGAAAGTGTGGAACTCATTCAGTTGAGTTTAGCAAATTCATCTGGACTAAGTGAATCCGATAAAAATAACGATGCCGGAAGGATGGAACCATGGGATCTTAACCGGTGTCGTTATAATCAACTTTAAGATTTGTTTTAATTAAAATATTAAAAACACTTGGATTTTAAGATTTTCTCTAAACCAAAACACTTCTCTCATCTTTTGATTTATGATTTCTAAAACTAAACCCCTGCAACAACAAGGAGCTCGGAGCATGGTGGGCAGCACGGCCATCGTCATCAGCAAAACCTGACTCTACTTCAGCAAAACTTTCCTAGAATTAAATAACCAAGCCATAGAATTTCGAGGTAGTTTGCCTAGTGCAACATAAATCCTCAACTCTTCGTTAGGCATTTGCATAGCAAATTAAGCCCTAACCGGTCTTAGGACTCCGAGGTAGTCGTCCGATACGATATAAACCCTCACATCTTCGAGGCTATTTCAGTGTGATTCTAACCTACAAATATATGTCCTAATTGATTAAAATCGGCAAGATCAAAACATTAAATAAATATTAGGACTTTCCTAAATCCAAGCCAAACAATAGGATAGTCGGGGAATTACCGAAGTTCGCTTCGAATCTGTGATTTCTCCTACTTTTCTTCCTTTGAATTCCCAAAACAAAATGTTCCAAATTTGATCCATTCCCTATCGAAATTCTAAAATTCAATCCCTCGAAAACCTTTAACTTTGAAATTTTTGAGAGCAGAATTATCGATTATTATCGAGAGTTTTCTTAGGTGATTCCCGTCACTTAAGATGTAATTAACTATAGGGGCTTGCCCTTATAGGGAATTTTAAAGAACCCGAGTAATATAAACCCCGTTTAATGTTTTCATATTAAGCGAGTGGAATTTGTCGGCTTATAAGATTGGTTCGCGTACCAAACGGATGTCACAAATCTTCTAGTTTATTTAACCGAGCCCCATCATCAAGCAAGTGTGTCCGTTCTTCGGGATAGATACACGCTTGTGATGCGGTGCTCGTTTATATAAACTATTCGGGATGTGAGATCTCGTTCGATTTTTCATATCTTAAAATTTTCAAATTTAAAATTATTTTCAAAATCAAATACTATTTTTCTAAATTATATATATATATATATATATATATAAATTTAATTTAAAATATAAAATTCGCCGACACCTATAATGATGAAGAAAAATTTAAATTTAATAATTTTTAATGTAAAAATGATAAATATTGTGTAACTATCTTTAGTAGGAGAAGATGTATTTTTGAAAGTGTACAAGGATTAGACTTCTATTTTCATTACTTAACTCTCTTTTATTAAATATAATTTTTAATACTATTATCACATTTTTAAGTAAAAGATATATATCAAACATTTGCTTTAGGAAAGAAAGTGTGGAATTCAAAACCATTAAAGGCCTATCCATATATAGTAATCCTCACTTAAAAAAAATAAATTATGTGTTAAAAGAAAAAGAAAATAAAAGTGAATTATAATATGTGACAAAGAGTGGAGAAACTTGAGGATTTGTGTCTAATCAAAAATTGGTTCTACATCTAATATTTTTAAAGTATAAGACTTGAGAAACTCTTAAGCTCATGAATATAATATAGTAAGTATAATTATTCTTAATAAAACTTTTACGTAGGGGAGATAGAATGCCTAAACCCTATATTTGGTAATTCTACTAGTGTTTTTGAACTAGATAAGAACTCATATTTTCAAACTTCTCCACATTAAAGATTTCTAAACTCTAAGTTGGTCTCATTTACTAAAGTTTTTCCTAAATTAGACTACTTTATCTCTAGAACAAAATTATAGAATATCCTAAAGAAAATCTTGGTATTAAAGATTGTAGTGTTGCTTGAAGACAAGTAACGTTTTAAGTTTGGGCGATTTTGATACACCTAAAATATATAACAATTATGTACACATTTTTATACCTATTTTTTAATGCTTTTGTGCTTGAATGGAAGGCATTTGTGTATTTTTTTCATATACAATTAAATGGATAAAATATGTTGAAAGGAGTGAAAAAGGATCAAATTTGGAACAAAAATGAAGAAGTGGTAAAAATGAACTGTGGCGCCTAAGTGTCCAGGACAAACACTTAAGCACCAAGTGACAGAGAAAGTTGTGCTTAAGCACCGAAGACCTCGTGCTTACACGCCAGGTAGTTTACGATGAAAATTCTAAGAATTTTTGACAAATTTTAATGGGGTGTCTAAAGCAAATCTTGGTGAAAACGTGGATTACAATTAATGGGCACGAAATTACATTGAAATGACTTTGAAAAGAGGCAACTCTTGGATGATTCATTGAATGTGGACACATTTTTAAGAGACACTAAAGCACCTTTTGGAAAACTATAAAAAGGAGGACTTGGATAGGAGAAAAAAGGAGAAGACTTAGGACACTTTTAGAGAGAAGAAAGTAAGGAGTTGTAAGATTTTTACTTTGGGCTTCTTCTCACTTTTCTCATTCCTAGTGAATGAGAAAGTGAGTAGATAGTTCTAAGTAAGAATCCATTATAGTTTGTTAGTGTAATAGAGGGATTTTAATCCTCTAGGGCTAAGCGACTAGAACTACGGAGGATTGTAAGGGAAATGACGAGATTCAAAGGAACTTCAAGAGTTTGGTGAAGAGAAATTCGACATAAGCTTTGAACTTTGTGACTACATTTGATTTTAATTTATACTTCTTGTGTTTTTACATGATTTCTACTTTTAAACTTATTTGTTGTTGTGTTTTCTCCATAAATTCTGAGTAGTTTTTTTTATCTTTTTCCTTGAAATGATAAGTAATTAAGTGTTGGATGGAAGTTGTGTGAAGTATTGATCTATAATGTTGGACTAAGTTTTTATGATTTAATCCATGTACTTTATTTTCTTCTTGATCTGTCCTATTAAGATGTTAATATTTGTAGTGAGAACATGTAAGATTCATGATAGTATTGTCTCAGTCAACTAATGGTAGAATCACATGAGATTGTATGGATGAGAATACAATTCATTTGGTTGAGTGCAAATAAAGAAGGAAATAAACTTTGAAAGGTGTAGAGTTAGAGGAATTGATTTGAGACATTAGCCCCCAAGTGGAGGGAGATGAGGGAACTCTAAAGTGAGAGAAAATAACTTCCCTACCTAGCACGTCTTAGGGACTATTCAAACTTTAGATAACCGAATGTTCTTTATAGCAACTCTAGTAAGGCAAAAGAATAATATTGCTCCTATTTGGCACAAAGCATTTTAAATACTTTCACAACATAATTCCTACACTTGTTACTGATTCATGATAAAAAGATATTTTATTTGCATTGCTTTCATCTTACAAAAAACTAATTAAATTTAGTTAGTTGTTTACTTTATTTTCAATTATCAAAATTACCAAAAAAAATCAAACTTTCATTCCCACCATAGTATCTATAGTTTGAGTAAGACTCTTTTTTAAAATAGAGTTTGCTCTCTAATTTCTTCTTAACTGTTTGTAGTTCTCTCTGTGGGTTCAATAATTTGGGGCTTAATCAAAAGTCCTATATTACTTGATAATGACACCTATACTTGCATAATATCCCAATATTTAAATATAACATTTGCACTCTTACTCGCCTCAAAGTCAAGTATTTAGCACCGGTGTAAAGAATGAAATAAAAATAAAGAGAATTGAGGATCTAACAACACAAACATCATAGTACTATCGTACCATATAAGAATCAAGTTTTTGGCTTATGTTGTTAGGAAACTTACATCTAGTTCTTAGTAGTGGAGTAAAAAAGCAGAAGTATATAAAAGAAAAGGGGAGCAAACATCGTACAGTTTTATGGCAGCTGTAAAGGGGAAGAAATAGGTTTAAAACTGTTCATGGCAGTTATTTAAAATGTTTCTAACATTGGCTCCTAGATGTTGAGCTTTCTGTAACAGGACGCTTAGGTGACGGGCTTTCTGTAATAGGATGCTTAGGTGCTAGGGTTCTGGCGCTTAGACACCGGATCTAGAATTAGCACCGCTTTATCTTATGTCAAATTAACACATCCCAACCTCATCATGATCATAAAATTTAGTGTTTTGTGCTTTTCTCATCATGTAGGTCTCATTAATACTTAATACTTTCAACATAACCACAAAACTATAAATATTTACAACAATAAACAACATAAATTAATCCACACAGATAATCATGGGTTGACACCCACGAAGAATTTGGTTTAACGTCATCGGCCCGACTTATCCTATGTTTACTTGTGTTGAACCGACATTAGGAATTCATCAGATATATGACTATTTCCACCAAAGTAAGGTTTCAATCTGTGTTACTTTACCTTAAATATTCTTTCAACTTTAGATCATTAATATCACGTCACCATATGGATAGTTTTTTATTACAATAAATGGTCCCAACCATCTGGACTTATGTTTTCTGGGAAATAATTTCAATCTTGTATTATATAGTAAAACTTCTTGTCTAGATTCAAAATCATTTCTCAAAATAATCCTACCATGCCAATTTTTTACCTTTTTCCTTATTAAATTTTGCATTCTCATTTGATTCATTTTTAGTTTCCTCAAGCTCATTTAATTGCAATAATCGTTTCTTTTCAGCATCTTTCAAATTATAATTAAATTCCTTAATAACAAATAATCTTTATGTTCAAGTTCTATTAGCAAATGACACGTCTTTCCAAATATGTGCCTATACGGTGAAATTCCTATAAGAGTTTTATATGCAGCCATATAGACTTATAATGCATTATCAAGTCTAGCTGACAAATCCTTTTTATTAAGCTTAATAGTTTTTTATAATATTCTTTTAATTTCATGATTATAAATTTTAACTAGACCACTGGTATAAGGATGATAAGCAGTGGTAATTGACCACAAGAAAATATATTGCGAATTTTATACCAATTTCACATGAAATTACACTTTAAAGAAAGGTTTTTTCTGTGTTTTATTGCAGGAAAGAAGATTTATAGGTGCAGAGAGCAAAAAGAGCAAAAAGGCGTGAATCTGGAGCAAAAATGACAAAATTTGATGAAAATTGAACTGTCCCACCGACGACGAGATTTAAGCCTCCGACGGCAAGATTTTCCTGAAAGTTTTTAATATATTATAATAGAGCCCGCCGACGGCGAGATTGAGCCCGCCGACAGTGAGCCTAAACTGTTAGCCTTGCTTCTAGAAGCCCGCCGACGGCGAGACAGTAGATTCAAGCCAAATTTGATGAATCTGGAAGCGTTTTGAAGAGGTGCTTAAGCAATCTTTGGAAATATTACTCCTTCTATAAATAGAGACGATTTTGTGTGTTATGTAGAGTCAGTTGAAGTCAGTTGGTGTCAAATTTGTGCTTCATTTTATAGTAAGAGTTAGTGTTTAGTGTCTTGGTGAGTTATAAGTGTGTTGTATAAGAAGGAAGAGTCAGAGGAACTTGAGGAATCTGCTGGGGAGAAGAATTGAGATAAGTATATTTGTTTATTGTTTTATAACTTTAAATGAAATCCAACATCTGTGTTATTATTCTCATGCATTCTGAGTAGTTTCCTTTGTCTTTCTCCTTGTTGTTAAGGTTTTGTGAAATGAAGAATTAAAAGAGTTGTGCTTAATAATATTAAATAGATATTGTGATAATCTTTTACTTAAATCTTAATTTAGTTTCAATTTGGCCAATTGAATTGTTAACATATGTTGAATTATCAACTATAGTAAAGATTACATCCAATATTTAGGGAATTCAAAAGCCTTCAAAGGAGGGTGCAAATAAATAGGAAAATATTGATTATCTGGCAAAGAATTGAATATTTTAGTGTGACACACTAAAATCTTCAATTCGGTACTATTGTTTGGGAGCTGAAGTGTAGATGTTAGCCCTCAGGTGAGAGGAACGTGGGAGCTCTGAAGTGGAAGCCAGTATCCTGCCAGCCTAGCCACAGATTCAGTAACCAAACATAACCATTAGTCAATGTTCTTTGCACCTGGACCAAAGGGTAAAGAATAGGAATGCTCCTATTTAGCAAATATAATTCTAAACTCAATTAATTATTCATTCACTCAATCCTCTTAACAAGGAGAAAGATACTTTTCTAAATTGACTTATATATTCTGCCTTTAAGTATTAGTTTTATGTTTAAGCATTCTTTATATTTCGTATACTATACTAAATTAAATTAGTGATCAACTTTTACTAAAAATTAGTCCTTAAATCTCTAACTTCTCAGTGGGATTGATATCTAGGACTCCAATAGAGCCCATTATTACTTGAACGATACATATACTTGTGTTGATTAAAGGGGAGGGAGTACAATTGCTACTTTACTTTGAAAAACATATATAACTTTATTAAGCTTAACAATTATATACATCCTTCTATTTTTACCCTACTCTTCCCCTAGGCTGAATTCTTATATTAGCCGCGCAGTCGTCAAGTTTTTGGCACAGTTGCCGGGGAAGCAAAGTAATTATTAAGGTAATCACTAAAATAATTATTAAAGATAATTACTAGAGTAACTGGCTGTTTTATTATTTTAGTGGTGTATGCGTAAATTTGGAACCGAAGGTTTAATACCTTACGATTCAGAATTAGAGCGCACTATCAAAAGAATTAGAAAACATAAAAGAAAAATCATAAAATTAAATCAAATGGAAAATTATCCAGAAATTGAAAATATAAACCAACCAAGACCTTTGAAAGATTACGCTAACCCTACATTTGATGAAATTCACTTAACTATCCAAAATCCTGATGTAGCGACTAACTCATTTAAGCTTAAACCTGCAATTATCCAAATGTTACAGAATAATAAATTTAGTGGTTCACCAAATGAAGATCCTAATTTACATCTTGCTAGTTTTTTAGAGCTATGTGCTACTTTTAGATATGACGGAGTATCTAATGACGCTGTTAGATTTAAGCTATTTTCTTTTTCTTTAAGGGATAAGGCTAAGATGTGGTTAAATTCATTAGCACCTGGATCAATTAAAACTTGGGGAGAATTATCACAAAAATTTCTATCCAAATATTTTCCTCCTTCAAAAATTGCAAAGCTTAAAAATGATATAACTTCTTTTAGTCAGTTTGACGGAGAATCAATATATGAAGCTTGGGAGAGATTTAAAGATCTTCTTAGGAAATGCCCACATCATGTATTACTAGATTGGTTAATTATACAAAATTTTTATAATGGTTTAGTAGGATCTCTTAGATCGATCATTGATTCTGCTGCTGGAGGTTCATTAATGTCAAAACCTTTTGATGAAGCTTATTCATTAATTGAAGAAATGGCTACTAATAATTTTTAATGGCCTTCTGAAAGGTTAAATCCTAAAAAATTAGCCAGTATACATGATTCCGATGCAATATCTATGTTAGCTTCTCAAATTGTCGCTATATCCAAGAAATTAGATCATTTTAGAATGAATTATTCTCCTAATATAACGAAGAAAATTTATCCGGACAACTTATAGATGCTCAATCCTCATATGAAACTATAAATGTTGTTAACAATAGACCCAATAATCCTTATGCAAATTATTATAACCCCAGGTGAAAAAAATCATCCAAATTTTAATTGGAATAACAATTCTGCTAATCAGCAATGGATGAATAATTCAGTAAACCCAGTAGGAAATCCATCTAACCAAGGAAAAGCTAATTTTAAACCTTCTTATCCACCTAGATTTAATAATAACTCTCAATTTAAAGATAAGAAGTTATCTATGTAAGAATTAATATTAAATATGGGCCAACATTTACAGAATCAAGGTAATCAGTTACAAATTCAAGGAAACCAATTACAAACTCAAGGAACAACAATTAAAAATATTGAAACTCAACTTGGACATATCGCTACTGCACTTCATAAAAGAAGTCCTGGAACTTTCCTAGTAATGTGGAAATAAATCATAAAGATCATGGAAAAGAACAAATTAAAATAATAAAGTTATGAAGTGGAAAAGAGTTAGAAACAAGAATACAGAAAGAAACAGAAAGTCAGAATGAGGAGGTGGAAATCGAAAAAGATAAGGATCAGAAAGATCAAAATCTAGAAGATCCATTGATACCTATGAAAATTTTTGTAGAAAAACCACCACCACCATTTCCTCAGCGACTAAGGCAATATAAAAAAGATAAGCAATTTTCTAAATTTCTTGAAATTTTAAAAAAATTAATGTAAACATTCCTTTTGTAGAAGCATTGGAACAAATGCCCAATTATGTGAAATTTATGAAGGATATTTTAAATAAAAAAAGAAAATTTACAGACAATGAAACTGTTGCACTTAGCGAAGAATGTAGTGCAATTATTCAGAAAAAGCTTCCTGAAAAATTAAAAGATCCTGGTAGTTTCACTATACCTTGCGCTATTGGAAAAAAATTTTATGGAGAAGCATTATGTGATTTAGGAGACAGCTTAAATCTAATGCCTCTATCAATTTTTAAAAGATTAGGATTAAGAGAATCTCACCTACTTCAGTAACTCTTCAGTTAGCTGATCGTTCTGTTACTTATCCTAAGGGAGTTATTGAAGATGTGTTAGTAAAAGTGGATAAGTTTATCTTCCCAGTAGATTTTATTGTTTTAGATATGGAAGAAGATAAAGAAATACCCATAATATTAGGAAGACCCTTCTTAGCTACTGGAAAAGCTATGATTGTTGTTCAAAAATGAGAATTAACTATGAGAGTAAACGATCAAAAAGTTACCTTCAACATTGCAAAATCAATGAAATATCCTGCTCTAAAAAAAGATGATGAATGTTTTCGAATGGAAATTATTGAACATCTACAAAATAAAAATTTTAAAGAATACTTTGAAGAAAAACTTGAAATAGAAAATACTAAATTAATTGAAGAAACAATTAATGAAGAATTAGATTATATACAGGAAAAATTTGAATTGTTGGATAATACAGAAAATACTGAAAATAATATAGTTCCATCAATTATTAAACCTCCTGAACTTGAATTAAAAATCTTACCTACTAATTTGAAGTATGCTTATTTAGGTAACTCTTCAACTTTACCAGTTATTATATCAACATAATTAAATGAATCACAAGAGCAAAAACTTTTGGACACATTAAAAAAATATAAGAAAACTTTTGGCTGGACTTTAGCAGATATTAAAGGAATTAGTCCTTCAATTTGTATGCACAGAATTTTTTTAGATACCGAACACAAACCAAGAGTTGATCCCCAAAGGAGATTAAATCTGATTATGAAGAGATAGTCAAGAAAGAAACATTAAAATGGTTAGATAATGGTATTATATATCATATTTCTGACAGTGCTTAGGTATGCCCAATTCACTATGTTCCTAAGAAAGGAGGAGTGACTATTGAAGCTAATGAAAATAATGATTTAATACCTATAAGACAAGTTATTGGATGGCGTATACGTATTGATTATAGAAAATTGAATGCAGCCACCAAGAAAGATCACTTCCCTTTACCATTCTAGACCAAATGTTGGATAGACTAGCCAAACATAAATATTTTTGTTTTTTAGATGGATATACCAGTTATCATCAAATTCCTATTACTCCTGAGGATCAAGAGAAAACTACATTTACCAGTCCTTATGGAACATTCACTTTTCGAAGAATGCCTTTTGG
Organism: Papilionanthe hookeriana x Papilionanthe teres; assembly: GCA_022702705.1. Classification (NCBI taxonomy): domain Eukaryota; kingdom Viridiplantae; phylum Streptophyta; class Magnoliopsida; order Asparagales; family Orchidaceae; genus Papilionanthe; species Papilionanthe hookeriana x Papilionanthe teres. The sequence goes on along the minus strand of CM040430.1, from coordinate 43,353,351 downwards.
ATTATGTAATGCTCCTGCAAAATTCCAGAGATGTATGATGTCTATATTTAGCAAATTAATTGATGATGGAATGAAAGTATTTATGGATGATTTCTCTGTATTTGGAACATCATTTGACGTATGCTTGAGTCACCTTGAAAAAGTCTTTGAAGTATGCGAGAAAACTAACTTAGTTTTAAATTGGGAGAAATGTCAATTTGTGGTTGCAGAAGGAATTGTATTAGGGTATAAATTTTCAAAAAATGGCATGGAAGTAAATCCTGCAAAAATTCAAGTTATAGCTAAATTACCACCTCCTACTACAGTGAGAGGGGTAAGAAGTTTTTTTGCACATGCTGGTTTTTATACACGCTACATAAAAGATTTTTCAAAAATTACTAAACCTCTATGCCAACTTTTAGAAAAGGACAAGAAATTTGAATTCACAACAGAATGCTTAAATGCTTTTAAATTAATAAAAGATAAATTGATCACAACACCTATAATAGCTTCCCCTGATTGGGAGAAACTATTTGAACTTATGTGTGATGCTAGTGATTATGCTATAGGAGCTGTTCTTGGACAAAGATATGATAAAATTTTTAAAGTTATATACTATGCTAGTAAAACTCTCAATAATGATGAAATCAACTACACAATTACGGAAAGAGAATTATTAGCAATTGTTTATGCTTTTGATAAATTTAGATTTTACCTAATTGGAACTAAATGTATTGTACATACTGATCACTCTGCTATTAAATATTTAATACAAAAGAAGGATACCAACCAAGATTAATCAGATGGATATTATTGATGCAAGAATTTGATTTTGAAATCATTAATAAAAAGGGAACTGATAATCAAATTGCAGTTCATTTATCAAGATTATAATATAATGAACTATCTGACACTAATAATGAAATTACAGACCATTTTTCTGAAAAACAACTTTATAATATAAATGAATGAAAAATACCTTGGTATGCTGATATAGTAAATTATATTGTAAGTGATATTTTACCACCCATGCTAACTCTGCAACAATAGAAAAAACTCATTCATGATGCTAAAACATATTTTTGGGATGAACCAAATTTATATATGCAATGTAAGGATTCAATAATTAGAAGATGTGTGCCTTATGAAGAAACTGACCAAATCATTCAAAAATGTCACGATTCTGAAGTTGGAGGACATTTTGGAACAGATAAAACTGCTTATAAAATTTTACAATCTGGATTTTATTGGCCTACTATTTTTAGAGATGTTTATAGATATATCAAAACTTGCGATAAATGCCAATGAGTAGGAAATATATCTAGAAGAAATAAAATGCCTCTAAATTTTATATTAGAAGTTGAAAGTTTTGATGTTTGGGGATTAGATTTCATGGGACCATTTATACCTTCATTTGGAAACTCATAAAAATTAGTTGTTGTTGATTATGTTTCTAAATGGATTGAAGCACAAGCCTTTCCTCGATGTGATGCTAAGAGTATTTCAAGATTTTTAATGAAAAATATTTTTACAAGATACGGAATGCCGAGAGTGATTATCACTGACGGAGGATCCCATTTTAGGAACAAATATATTCACAAATTAGTAGAAAAATTCAACATTATTCATAAAATTTCAACTGTTTATCATCCACAAACCAGTGGATTAGCTAAAGTTTCTAATCGAGAAATTAAACAAATTTTAAAAAAAACGGTAATCTCTAATCGATTAGATTGGTCTACAAGACTAGACGCTGCATTATGAGCATACAGGACTGCTTATAAAACTTGAATTGGAATGACTCCTTACAGGCTTATCTATAGAAAAACTTGTCACATACCAGTTGAATTAGAGCACAAAGCATATTGGGCGATTAAAGAATTTAATTATAATTTAAGAGAAGCTGGTAAGAAGAGATTCTTACAGATGAATGAATTAGAAGAATTAAGAAATGAGTCTTACAATAACGATAGGATCTATAAAGAGAAAATGAAATTATGGCATGATCGAAAGATTAAACAAAAAAATTTTGAACCAGGACAAGAAGTTTTGCTCTATAATATAAGATTGAAATTATTTCCTCGAAAATTGAAATCTCGATGGTTAGGACCTTTCACTATAACTCAAATATTTACTTACGGAACTATAGAAATTAAAGATCCAAAGACTGGACACAAATTTAAAGTAAATGGACATAGATTAAAACCATATTTTGAAGGAAGAAGACCCAATTTTAAAGAGGTTTTCATGTTTAGTCAACCTGATTAACAACCAGAATAGGTCGGGCTGATGACGTTAAACCAAGCGCTTTATGGGAGGCAACCCATAGTAGTCTTAATTTATAGTTTATTTACTTGATTTATTGATAATTATAGTATAAATGAATTCTACTACTCATATTTATCTTTATAATCATCACAATATTAAGAGTAACAAAAGAAATTAAAATTTTTTGGGAACAAAAGCGAAACTAGGAAAATTTACCTTAGCTAGCCGACGGCGAGATCGACACCGCCGACGGTGAGATCGGCGCGCCTTAATTTAGTTTAAAATTATAACTATTCCGCCGACGGCGAGACTGGTACAAGAGCAGTTTTAGGGAGTTATTTTGGCTGATTCTGGCGATTCTAAGTTTTTTTCTCTATATAAGACACCTAGAACTCGAAATCTTCACTTTCTACTTCTTAGAAACGAATAGAAACTCCACCAAAACAAGAAATTATGGCATCCAATCCACTTGAAATCACGAAATCCCAAGTGTTCAATAAGAGAAAGTTCATCAGTTATGAGGCACAACTGATATTCAACAAGGTTATGACGAAAAGGTGATTGATTAAAGAAAGAGGATTTGTTAATGGAGGAGCGGGGAATTCAACAACATCTATTGAGGAGATGATTATTCGACGACGTTGGGAGGTATTATGCTATACAACGTCTGTGGTAGTTATCATTGTAGTCAAAGAATTCTACTCCAATCTTTATGGAATCAACAATGGAAGCGTATTTATACGAGGCAGATGGTTAACTTTCACTCCTTCAAAAATTAATGAGTTGTATTTAATTGAGAATACACCTGTTTGCCACTATTCAAATTTTGTCCCTCAAAGATACAATATGAATGAGATTTACCGATACTTAACTGATGAACTAGAAGATTGGGAAATACGAGAAGACGGGTACGTTAGTTTTTCTGCATCACTTCTTAACCCCGTCTCTAAGCACTGGCACTTCTTTATTTCCTCAAAATTATTACCCACTTTGAAGGTAAATAAAGTCTCTAAGGAATGTGTGATTTTAAATTATTATATTCAAACTGGATTACCCATCGACGTTGGAACTATTATTGTGAAGTCTGCCTTAGGCCTAATTGTGCATGGATCTGTTCACGGGCTCAGACATCCTTCAACAATTTTTACATTATGTAGTCAATACTAAGTTTCCTACGAAGCTTGGGAAAAAGTACTATTGCCTTGGAAACCATTAGATCCGACTGATATGTTTCCTACTTTGGATAACAATAATGAGATAGCCATTATTACGAACCAAGCATCTCAAAACAATCCTTCAATCAAGCCCTTGACTGATAGAACGAACATGATCCTACGGAAACTTAAGGGATTGGAGAATGAAATATAAAATGTGATGAATTCCATTGATAATATCTCTGATTTATTTGATCACATTGACTGGAGAATGAAAGAGCACTTTGATCATTCAGGACATCTGGAAGCTAGTTTTATACAACTTTTCAGAAGGAAGGGATGGATTGAAGAAGATTCTACCGAAGAACTCCCTTTCAGGCCTTTCTATAGTCTGTTTGTGCATTTATGTTCTATCGGAAATATCAGAGAAGAATTAAGTTCAGATCTTGATGAGTAGAAGATATTCATTCGTACTTATTTGTGTGTGATTTCTTGAATTTAGTTTTTATTTGCACTTTATATAGTTAATCTCAGTCTAGATATGATTGTGTGTTATTTGTTTAGTCTCAGCGTTTTGAGTATTGTAGTGTGGATTGCGATGCTGAATTGTGTGTGTTAAGATTTTTCAAAGAAATTTGTTAATAATGTAGTGTGTGTGAAATTTGTAAACACCTGGATTTCATATATAAAGTTATAATGCTTGTGTTGTGTAAATTTATGTGTTAATATAGTATCTAATCATGATAAAGTATATTCTAAAGTGACCGGACATTATTGAGGCTTAAAATAAATTAAAAACATTATAAATATTAAAAATATTAAAAATTTGAAAACCTCGCCGACAGTGAGATCGATCCTGCCGACGGCGAGATTTTACCGAAACTCTTGACCTCTTTGAATTAATTAGCTCGCCGACGGTGAGAAATTTCTCGCCGACAGCGAGATTCCGTAAAACACTATATTTTGACCAGTCAACCGTCACTATTCATCATCCACTTCCTCAAAACTTCGAAAAACTGACCTAGGGCTTGATAGATCGTAGTTTTGGAGCAATTTCAACACATTTTGACACCGGATTTTGTCTTCCCTTTGTAAGAGCTTCCCTCCTATATAAATTTTTTTGATTTTCACCATGAATTTCTTCCACATTAAGAAATTTTGGAAAAATTTAAAATGTGAAAGAAAAGATTTGGAAGAAGTTCATGGAAATTAATTTAGAGTGATTTTAGTCATCTTTAGAAGCCATTTTAGTAATATTTTAGAGATTAGTTGAGATTTTCGTAAATTTGATAGATCGAAAAAAATGGCTCCGCGACAAAAGAGGTGAATGGATTATGACGAAACACAATTTGTAAGTGCTCGAGCACAATCAAGATACTTCCAAAATATCCAAGGAAGGAAGTGCATACAAGATCGAGTATTTAAGAATCCAGGAGGAGAAGTGGAACGAAACATAAAAGAGAGGAGATGGCAAAATTTCTGTTATACAACAAATAGAGCTGCAGTGGAAGTAGTGAAGGAATTTTATGCCAACCTAACTGAAATAGAAGATGCACCAATAAATGTTAGAGGATTTTTAGTCGATTTCAAAGCTGCAAGAATCAATTCTTTCTACGAAGTACGCAACCTACACACCAGCGAAAGAAGTAATCAAGTAGCGTGAACGGATAAACTTCTCTCTTTCTATGCTGAATGCAATATCTAAAGGTTGGCATTATTTTATTTGTTCTACATTGTTACCTACCTATCACCATAATGAAGTAACAAGAGATAGAGCAGTTCTAATTTTTTGTATTCAGAATCAAAGAATTTTTAATGTGGGAAGTATTATTTACAAGAATGTATTAGCCACTGTACGAAGTGAGAGTGGAGGAGGACTAGGGCATCCTGGTCTAATTTATGCACTCTGCCAATTATCTGGGGTAGAGGCAAGAGATGATGAGGAATGGGTGGAGCCTATGAAACCCATTATCCAGTCTAATATAAAGACTTATGAATCCCACGAAGGATGGAGATTTGGAACTAGGAGTTACGTACCTTCAACTAGTAGGGATATTCCTTCCACCAGTTATGATCCTCCTACTTATATTTCTCCTACCCTTCATGATTTGATGAATGAAATGACCCTGCAGTGGAAGATTTTTGAAAAGATTGAGGAAAAATTAGAGCATATTGATCAGATAATTGGAGGATTAGAGCGAAGTCACAATTATGACAGCAAGTATCTCCAGAGACATTCAGAGTTTGAGATAGCTTATTATGATGCTGAGAATCGTTATAGGAGAGGAGAGCTTGATGTTTTATTTCCTGAGTGCCCCCGTTACAGTCATTACAAACCTACTCCGCCTCCGGAACAAGGAGATGAAGATTTTGCTTGGGATTTTAATATTGGTGATTAGATTCTCTGATTAGATATTTATGTTATGTGATTGTTTGTTTGTTTTCTTAAATTCAATATTGATGTTTAGTTTGTGAACTTGGTTTGTTATGTTGTGTAAGACATTTTTAAAATGGTTGTATAAGTTAAGTTATATAGTTTGTAAATTTTAATATTTCATGCTGTTATTGTGACCTTAAACTGAAATAGTTAATTGTGTGTGTTTAGCATTAGATTAAATATAAGTTGTGATAGTATTTTGTACTTATTTCAAAACTTCTTTACCCAGCTATTTCTTTCAATATTATGTGTGTAGAAAGTTATTAACGAGACAGAGTTAATTAAGTAATGGATAGAACTCCGTAACTTCAAAAAGAAGAAATACCTAAAGCACAAAGGTATCATTTAAAATTTATAGTTTGTTTTCTTTTCACCCTATATAGATAGATAGAAAAATTTAAGTTGGGGGGAGAGAAAAATAAAAATTTAATTATTGAATTGTTCTCAATTTATATTTTCAAAAATTATTATAGAATGATTTTATGTGGTAATTTTAATTCAGTAAAGTAGAATTAATTTATTTAATTATTATAAAAAGTTAAAAGAAATACTTTTAATGATTATCTAATTTTGTATATTAAGTATTTAGTATAAGAGAATAAGAATATAGTTAACTATTTAAAGTAAGGAAAACTATATTTTCAAAAAAAAAATTCTTAGGTATTTAGTTGAGAAAGAAAAGATTGAAACTCAATGAAGTAAAAACTTTGAAATACATATAAGGGAAGTAAATGTTTCAAGTTTCAAATTTAGGAAGAGGAAAATGAAGTTCAAAATTATTAACAAAGTTAACCAAAAATAGTGATCCTCACTTGAAAAGAAAAGAAAAAAAGGGATTGAAAATCAATCCAGTAAAGAAAAGAAAAAGAATATATATATATATATATAAGTGAGGAGAAGCTTGAGGAGATGCCTTATCAAAAATTGGCTTTATTTAAATCAACCTAAAGGGTAAACTTCAGTTACATTTTTGAACTTATATATATGGATTAGTATTTTACTAAGTAGTGCTTTCATGAAATTCCTATCATCTGAATATCTTAAGTAATTTAATATTGAAAAATATAGTCATTCTTGAAATAATTGGAAAACTAGAAATCTTAAACTTGATGACTAAATAACCTTATCTCTACAAACATAAGTTAATTATTTTAAAATATTTCTAGAAAACTTTACTATAATATTTATTTGAATTAAATTCATAGTAATTCTGAATTAAAACTTTACTATAAATAATGATTACTTTTACGTAGTATCTAAATTACTCGAGGACAGGTAATAGTTAAGTTTGGGGGATTTTGACAACAAGAAAATATATTGCAAATTTTATACCAATTTCATATGAAATTACACTTTAAAGAAAGGTATTTTCTGTGTTTTATTGCAGGAATGAAGTTTTATAGGTGCTGAGAGCAAAAAGGCGCGAATCTGGAGCAAAAAGGACAAAAATTGATGAAAATTGAACTGTCCCACCGACTGCAGGATTTAAGCCGCCGACGGTGAGATTTTCCCGAAAGTTTTTAATATACTATAATAGAGCCCGCTGACGACGAGATCGAGCCCGCTGACAGCGAATCTGAACGGTTAACCTTGCTTCTAGAAGCCCACCGACGGTGAGATCGAACCCGCTGATGGCGAGATAGTTGATCAAGCCAAATTCGATGAATCTGGACGTGTTTTGAAGAGGTGTTGAAGAACCTTTGGAAATATTACTCCTTCTATAAATAGAGACGATTTTGTGTGTTATGTAGAGTCAGTTGGAGTCAGTTGGTGTCAAATTTGTGCTTTCTTTTATAGTAAGAGTTAGTGTTTAGTGTCTTGGTGAGTTATAAGTGTGTTGTACAAGATGGAAGAGTCAGAGGAACTTGAGGAATCTGTTGGGGAGAAGAATTGTGATAAGTATATTTGTTTATTGTTTTATAACTTTAAATGAAATCCAACATCTGTGTTATTATTCCCATGCATTCTGAGTAGTTCCCTTTGTCTTTCTCCTTGTTGTTGAAGTTTGTGAAATGAAGAATTAAAAGAGTTATGCTAAATAATATTAAATAGAGATTGTGATAATATTTTTTTTAAATCTTAATTTACTTTTAATTTGGCCAATTGAATTATTAGCATATGTTGAATTATCAACTATAGTAAAGATTACATCCAAGATTTAGGGAATTCAAAAGTCTTGAAAGGAGGGTGCAAATAAATAGGGAAATATTAATTATCGGGCGAAGAATTGAATATTTTAGTGTGACACACTAAAATCTTCAATTCGGTACTATTGTTTGGGAGCTGAAGTGTAGATGTTAGCCCTCAGGTGAGGGGAACATGGGAGCTCTGAAGTGGCAGCTAGTATCCTCCCAGCCTAGCCACACATTCAGTAACCAAACATAAGCATTAGTCAATGTTCTTTGCACCTGGACCAAAGGGTAAAGAATAGGAATGCTCCTATTTGGCACAATATAATTCTAAACTCAATTAATTATTCATTCACTCAATCCTCTTAACAAGGAGAAAGATACTTTTCTAAATTAATTTATATATTCTGCCTTTAAGTATTAGTTTTAAGTTTAAGCGTTCTTTATATTTCGTATATTATACTAAATTAAATTAGTGATCAACTTTTACTAACAATTAGTCCTTAAATCTCTAACTTCCGTGTGAAATTGATATCTAGGACTCCAATAAAGCCCTTTATTACTTGACGATACGTATACTTGCGTTGATTAAAGGGGAGGGAGTACAATTGCTACTTTACTTTGAAAAACATATATAACTTTATTAAGCTTAACAATTATATACATCCTTCTATTTTTACCCTACTCTTCCCCTAGGCTGAATTCTTATATTAGCAGCGCGGTCGTCAGTAATTCTGTGTTTAATACCAAAATTTTCAATTTATGTTTCAATACTTTTATTCTTAAAATGACTTCCCCCATCTGTAATGATTACTCTTGGCATTCCAAATCTGCTAAAAATATTTTTCTTTAAAACTTTTGTAACACTCTCAGCATCTTAGCAGAATAAAGCAACCACTTCAATCCATTTAGAGACATAATCCATGACAATTAAAATATACATGTTTCCTAAAGATAATGTAAATAGTCACATAAAATATAAACCCCGTACATAAGAAATTTCAACTTCTAAAGTAAAATTTAGGGTCATTTCATTTCTTTTAAAAATATTGCCTACCTGCCGATATCAATAATATTTGTTTACATAAATATTAACATCTCTGAATAATGTAGTCCAATAGAATCTTGATTTCAAGACCTTAAATGCAGTTTTATCAACTCCAATATATCCCTTAAACTCATAATCATGAAATTTTTAAATAATTGTTAGGATTTCTTTAAATGGTACACATCTCTGAATAACATGATCCTTACACTTCTTATATAAATAAGTGTCATTCCAAAAGTAAAATTTGGTATCATACACAAATTTTTTTCTTAATCCGCTCAGGTACAATATCACTTACTATATAATTCACAATATCGGCATACTATGGAACACATCACTCAGCAATAGCATATAATTGTTCATTGAGATTTTAATTTATTTCATCATCAACATTACAATAATTTTCATGTTCAGGCCTTGATAAATGATCAGCAATTTTATTTTTCAGACAATTTTCTATCAATCACCTTGAAATCAAATTCTTGCATCAGCAGGACCCAACTAATTTATCTTAGTTTAGCATCTTTCATCGGCATTAGATATTTAATCGCAGAATGATTGGTATGACCTATGCATTTTGTTCCAATTACATATGTTCTAAATTTATCAAAAGCATATAGTATTTCAAAAAATTCATTTTAGTAGTACTATAATTTATCTGAGTTTCATTAAGATTTTTACTTGCATAGTATATAACTTTAAAAATCTTATCATATTTTTGCCCTAACGTAACCTCAATACAATAATCACTCCATCGCATATTAATTCAAATGGTTTTTCCCAATCAAGTGAAACAATAATAGCCAAATTGATTAATTTTTTCTTTAATAAATTGAAGGAAATTAGGCATTCCTGGTTGAAATCAAATATCACATCTTTTTCCATTAGATGACATAAAGGCTTGACAGTTTTTGAAAAGTCTTTAAAATATTGCCTATAAAAACCAGTCAATCCTAAAAAACTCCTAACACCTCTCACTGTAATAGGAGGAGGTAGTTTAGCAATAAATTGTATTTTAGCTAGATCTACTTCCATGAGACTTTTAGAAATTTTATTCCCTAAAATACTTCCTTAAGCGACTATAAATTAACATTTTTCTAATTGATAACTAGATTTGTTTCTTGCGGCATTTTAAAACTATTGTTTTATGATCTAAAAAGAATCAAAGGAGGTTACAAAAACTGAAAAGTCATCCATGAAAATTATAATTCCATTCTTAGTTAAATCGCAGAAAATTGACATAATGCAACTTTGAAAATTTGCAGCGCATTGCATAAACTAAAAGATATTCTTCTAAATACAAATTTTACATAAGGAGAGATGGCGAACAATTCTCAAAATAACCAGGAGACCCATGAACATCAAGATACATCTAGACCGCTATGAGACTATGCTAACCATACAGTAGATGAAATTCATTTTTAAGTATTCAAACCCTTGCCGTAGAAGAAAATACTTTTAAATTAAAACATGTTATCATCCAAATGTTGAATAACAATCAGTTTGAGGGAACCCCATCTGAAGATCCAAACCTTCGCTTAGTGAGTTTTCTAAAATTTTGTGTCATGTTTCGCTATAATGGTGTTCCCAACGATGCTATGAGGTTAAGGTTTTTCTCTTTCTCCTTAAGAGACAAAACTAAAATGTGGTTAAAGTCATACCGTGATCAATTAGAACATAGAGTCACTTGACCTGAAAATTTTTAGCAAAATATCTTCCACATTCAAAAACGGCAAAACTAAGGAATGATATCACTTCATTTTACCAGCATGAAAATGAATTTATTTATGAAGCTTGGGAAAAATTCAAGGAATTTCTTAGGAAGTGCCCCCGCCATTCACTGCCTGATTAGTCGATAATTAAGACTTTTTATAATAGGTTAGTAGGATCTCTTCGGTAGATCATCGATGCTGGCACTGGTGGTTCCTTATATCAAGACACTTTGATAAAATCTATTCTTTAATTGAAGAGATTAAAAACCAATATTTTTAAAGCCTTCTAATAGAGTGAACACTAGGAATGTAGCAAGTGTCCATGAAATAGATGTTTTTTCAATTCTGCTTCTCAGGTAGTTGTTATATCTAGGAAGCTAGATCAGTTAAGGATGAACTAGATAAAAGGACCACAAGTAATAGAGAAAAAATTATTTCGAAAGCTGATTGATGCTAATTTTAACTAACCAGTTGGAAGAACCACTCTAATTTTAACTCGAAGAATAATGAGGGAATAATCAATCAAATCCTCATGGAAATTGGAACAATCAGGGGGGTACTAACATGAGACCTTCTTGTCCCCTTGGTTTTAACTCAAACTAAAATTTAAGGAAAAGAAGCTGTCATGGGAGGAAGTTGTGTTGCAGATGGAGTATCAATTACAAAATCAAGGTGCAACCATTAGGAATATAGAGAACTAGTTGGGGTAGATTGCTAACTCACTTAGTAACCAACTCCAAGAAACCCTTCTTAGTAATGCTAAGATTTATCCTAAGGAAAAGAATAATAAACATGTCAAAACAGTTAAGTTGAGAATTGGAAGAGAGTTGGAAAAAGTGAAGATAAAAGAGGCTGAGGTAAAGAAAGAGAACCTTGAACCTGCAAGATTTATAGATGATCTTTTTAAACATGCAGGAATAACAATTACACTTATAAGGAATAACTCAGAAAGATCACCTCCATTATTATCCCATAGACTTTAGAAAAAGAAATTGGATCAACAATTTTCTCAATTCTTATAAGTATTTAAGAAATTGACGATCAGTATCCCTTTTAATGAGGCCTTGGAACAAATGTCCAGCTATGTAAAATTCATGAATGATATTCTTGAAAAGAGGAGGAATTTTGGAGACTTTAAAACTGTAGCACTTAATGAGGAGTGCAGTGTTATTATCCATAAGAAGCTTCATCAGAAATTTAAGGATCATTGTAGGTTTATTATTCCAAGTGCCATTGGAGAGAAGTTTTTTGGGAAAGCCCTATGTGATTTGGTGCTAGTATTAACCTCATGTCATTGTCAAATTTTAAGAGGTTTAGATTAAGAGAGATGTCTCATAGCACTGTAAGCCTTCAACTTGCTGATCGTTCTATTACTTATCCTAAGGTGAATAAGTTTATCTTCCCTATTGGTTTCGTTGTGTTAGATATAGAAGAAGATAAATAAACACTCATAATATTAAGTAGACTTTTCCTAGCCACTAGTAGGTTTATGATTGATGTGTAGAATGAAAAGTTGACTATCAGAGTGAATGATAAGGATGTTACTTTTAATGTTTTAGAAGTTATGAAATTCCCTTCTAAATGTAATGTAGATGCATGTTATAGGATGGATCTGATTGATCGACGGTGTAGCTGATCCCCGAATATTTATGCTTGCTTTTTACACTTTATATTTCTTTTCAAAAATAATATCTCTTTCTTTACAATGGCACCAAAAACTTGATTCCGAAGCAAATAAGAAATCAAGTTTAACTATTTTATAATATGAGATTCTACACAAGTATACGTATCGTTTATCAAGTAATATATGACTTTCTGATTAAGCTCCTAGATATCAAACCTAGAGAAAAATAAGGCTTTTACTTTTTTAAATGATTTTGTAAGTTATGTTTTAAAGATTAAAAGTTTAAATTCTTTTTGATAGTTTTTAAGAAAAATAATAGCAAGCAACTAAAATTATCAAGACTATAAAAACGATATGAAGGCAAATGAGAATAAAATATCATTTTCATCCTCAATGAATCAATAATAATTATGAAATTTTGTTGCGGAAGTATCTAAATGTGTTGTGCCAAATATGAGCATTTATATTCTTTACCCTTACTTGGTTCTATAAAGAACATAGGTTTATCTGAAGTTTTGAAATCTTGTAAATGGGTTAGTGATCCCCGAATATTTACCCTTACGTTTTTCAATTTATATTTCTTTCCAATGATATTATCTCTTTCTTTGGAACGGATGCCAAAAAACTGCTCTGAAGCAAATAAGACATATATTTTAATTATTTTATAATATGGGATAATACGTAAGTATATGTATCATTTATCGAGTAATATAGGACTTATTGATTAAGTCCCGAGATATCGAACCCACAGGAAAATGTCTAAAATTTTAAAGAAATAAGAAAAAGAACTTTTTACTTTTTTAAAATGATTTTGGAAAGTATGTTTTCAGATATAAAAATTTTCAAATTTTTTTTGGTATTTTTGAATAAAAAATAAAGCAAACAACTAAAGTTAACAAACTATAAAATAGTATGAAAGCAAATGAGAATAAAATATTTTTTCCTCTTTCAATGAATCAGTAATAATTATGGAATTTCATTGTGGAAGTACTTAGTGTGTTGTGCCAAATAGAAGCAATTTTATTATTTACCCTTACTTGGTTCTATAAAGAACATTGGTTAATTTGAAGTTTTGAAATCATTTGATGAGTTAGGCAGGGAAGATACTAGCTCTCACTCTAGAGTTCCCTCTATTCCCTCCACCTGGGGGCTAACATCACATAACAAAGTTTAAAACATCAAACCAAATTAGGGGGCTTTAGCCTGTTACGCTAAAGTCCTCTAATTTTACCCCCATTAAAAATATATCTTCCTATTTATTTGTACCTAACCATATGAACTACAATTCTCACCTATACAATTGCATGTGATTCCTTCTAATTATTGATTGAAACTACCACATCACAACAAATTTTAACATCTTAATTAGCTAAATCAAGAGGTAAATGAAGTGCAAGGTAGTGAATCATCATAACTTCTTTTAACATTGAAATCCTATACTTCACACAACTTCCTTCCATAATTTAATTACTTCATCATTTAAAAGTAAAATGATAAAGAAATCTACTCAAAATTCATGGAGAAAACACAATTACAACTTGATTTTAAGTAGATTCGTACTTTAAAATCAAATGTAAAACAAAATAAAGACTTATATGAAAATCCTCTCCACAAGACTCTTGAAGTTCCTTTGAAACTTTGCCTTCCATTTACAAGACACAATAGAGGTTGGCGCCCAACTCCATCGACTCTGAATCTCTATTCTACTCTTAATAAAAATTAGATACAATTGATAATAAAAGTGGTGAAGTCGAAAGGTGTGCTCTCAATAACTCTCTAACATAAACTTTACTCTTAACACTGATCACACCCTCCAACAACAACCATTTTTCTGATCTTCAAGTCTTCTTTTTAAAATTTTCCAAAAGGTGTCTTGGTGTCTCTTCAAATCATGTCTAGATTCAATGTATCCACCAAAGAATGCATCTCTTCATTCAAATTTGTTGCCCAAAAGATGTTAAGGAAGTTACCATCATAAGTTGCATCAAACACCCCTTGCAAATGGCTCCAAATTTGATTTAATTCGTATTTTTTAACGCCGCGCCTATGCGCCAAGGGTCTGGCGCTTAGCCTCCACAAGTTAAATTTTTCGCTCTTCAAATTTTTGCACCAAATTTGATCCTCCATTGCTCCTTTCATCATAGTCAGTCATTTTAATCATACCTACAATAAAAACACAAATATACCTTTCATTAAAGTGAAATATCATCAAAAATAGGTATAAAATATATATTTAAAAACACCATATATTTTAGGTGTATCAGTAAGGCAGGGAAGATACTAGCTCTCACTCTAGAGTTCCCACTTCTCCCTCCACCCGGGGCTAACATCTCATAACAAAATTTAAAACACCAAACCAAATTTGGGGCCTTTCCCGCACTCTAAAGTCCTCTAACTCCAATTGTTGATTGAGAAAATACTGCATTGGTTCTTACATGTTTTCACAACAAATTTTAACATCATAATTGGCTAAATCAAGAAGTAAATGAAGTGCAAGGTAGTGGAATCATCACAACTTCTTCTAACATTAAACACCTATACTTCACACAACTTCCATCCATAATTTAATTACTTCATCATTTAAAAGGAAAAAGATTAAGAAACCTACTCATAACTCATGGAGAAAACACAAAAATAATTTGATTTGAAAGCAGAGGTCATAGTGAAAACACAACAAGTCTTACTTTAAAACTAAATGTAAAAACAAAGATAAAAAATTATCTGAAAATCCTCTCCACATGACTCTTAAAGTTCCTCTAAAACTTTGCTTTCCACTAAATGACTCCTCAGAGTGTGTCGCCCAACTCTGTAGACTCCAACTCTGACAATAAACTCCAATACAAACTAGATAAATGGATGAAAGAAAATTGACGATAAGAAGGCTTCTACATCAACTCTTTCCTCTCTAAAACTCTCTATAAGACTCTAATGACTCAATAAAAACTCTTTGCACACACCGAAAAAGACTCTCAACAACCCTCAACAACTCTCAATAACTCCTTGTCTAATTACAATTCTTCACTTTAATAATTCTTCAAAATGTGCTTTGGTGTCTCTTCAAATCATGTACAGATTCAATGTATCTACCAAAGGATGCATCTCTTCATTCGAATTTGTCGCCCAAAAGAAGTTAATGAAGTTTAAAACAAAAGTTGCTTCAACCACCCCTTAGAAATGGCGCCAAATTTTATTTAATTCGCCACTTTTAACTGTCGCGCCTATCCTCCACCCCTTGGCGCTTAGCCGCCGGAGGCTAATTTTGCACACTTCTCATTTTTGCTCCAAATTTAATCTTTTTTTTTCTCCTTTCATCATAATCTTTCATTTTAAATATACCTTCAAGAAAAATAGAAAAATACCTGCCATTAAATTGCAATATCATCAAAAATAAGTATAAAAATGTGCATAAAAACATTATATATTTTAGGTGTATCAAAATCCCCCAAACTTAAAATGTTACTTGTCCTTAAGTGACACATAATCACATAAAAATTAAACATGCAAATTATGTAAATGAGTTTCTTTAAGAATGTTTCAAAATTTTGTTCTAGAAATGAAATACTCCAATTTAGAAAAAAATTTAGTAAATAAGACCAACTTAAAGTTTAGAAAGTTCTTAAGTAAAGGATAATGGAAAATATGAGTTCCTATCTAATTCATAAATGCTTGTAGATTTTTTAAAATATAGGATTTAACATTTATTTTTCTCACATAAAAATTTTTATTTGAAAATAATTCTACTTACTATATTTAATCATAAGCTTTAGATTTTCCCAGAACTTGTATTTTAAACATTAGGTATTGAACCAATTTTTGAGTAGGCCTCTAAATCCTCAAGCTTCTCCTTCCTTATTTTTCACATACTATACTTTTTTTTCTTATTCATTTTTTTTATGAGGTAAAGATTTAATGTATCTGGATAGGCCTTTAATGATCTTGAATTTCATCCTTCCATTTAAAACAAAGGTTTGATATATATCCTTCACTTAAAATCATAATAATAGTGTTGAAAATTGTTTTTCAATAAAAGATATTTAAGCTTTGAATAATAAAAATCAAATCTTCTATTTTTTCAAAAATACAATATTTCATATTAAAGATAGTTCAACTATATTTAACATTTCTTTATCAAGAAAATTTTAACTTTAAAATTTTCATCATTGCTATAGATTTTGACTAAATTCTCTTAATCGTTTCTATATTCAAAATTTTGCTTTCAATCAAAAATTAAATTTTATTTAAATTATTCTTGAGAAAAAATAAAATTTTATTTTTCGAAAATTTGTGTTTAAAATCCCCCCAAACTTTAAAATTTTAATTAGGATAAAACATTTAAGCATAAAAAATGATACATGGGTAAGAATTAAAAACTAAAATAAGATGCTTACAGGAATCTTCATAACCTAAATATGCAGGTATAACAGTTTAAAAATAGGAATAAATTAAATCAAATTAGTTTTTCAATTTTTTCATAAAATTAAATTTTCAAAGGACTTCTACAGTAGTGGATGTTTTCAAAGCAAACACACATAAACTTAACATAAGAAAATCACAACAACACTAGAAAATATATGGTAACAAATTTTGAAAAGTTTAAACATGCAATTTAAATAGTAGTTTCTAATAGTGTTCTAAATTTTCCTAACAGTTTTTGGAATTAAATTATACACTACTAAAAACACAATACACTTTAAAATATTTAATACCACAAACACATCACAACATTACATCACAAATATTATATCTATCACAAAAGATAACTCCAAGACAGATATATCTAAATGTGCACAACAGAAATAGTTCACACATATCAGTGTTCATAACATAATACAAAAAATAATAAATAGTCCAAACATCACAAAACACAAATACAAACATCATAGACTCATCATATAAAAATCCTACTCATAATCTCTTTCATTCCAATCTCTAGAAGACACATAAGGGATAAAATATGGACGAGGAGGCATCTCAGCACTGTGATCTCCTCTAATCAGTCTGTCCATATGTCGCTGATAAGTCTCTTCAAACTCTTCATGTTTCTGAAAATATCACCCAATGATTTCCACCTTCCCATCTATAATCTTAACATGTTCACTGGTCAGACTTTCTTTAAAATCTTCTGTAATAATCCAGTCTGCGAATTAGAAAACTGACCTATAGATGATGATACTTGAGAAGTAGAAGCAGCAGTAGTCGATGCACTAGGAGCTCTAACAGATCCTCCTTTCTAGCCAAATTCTGAACGCATAGTTTAAGTGTTCACATTTACACTGGTAATAGGTCTAAGTTGCTGGAGAACCTCTTCCCAAGTTTCAAACTTAACACCAGAATGCTCACTAAGTGAATGAATCAGGGAAGGAAATCCCATACATGCAGTAGTGACAGCTCTAGCACAGTTAATAACATAATAAAAAATAATCACTGAAATGTCTATTGGCTTTCCCTGTTGAATACAATAATTCAGAACGGCTCTTTCCCTTGTAACTTCAGAAACATGACTTGGTGGTAATAACTTAGATGAGATAAAATAATACCACGCCTTGGAGGTGGCATTTAATTTTGAGGCTTGGAACTTCACTCTACAATCATTTATGATTTCCAAGAGATCTCTTCCATCAGTAAGAAAAGACATAATCTCATCTAATTCTCCTTCCTTAGGATGATATTTTGCATAATAACAAAATATTTCAGGAGGTAGTAGGTAAAAGGAATTGATTACCGCATGAGAAAAATCAACTTGTTGTCTTCGAACCATCACTAAATTTTCCTCTGCTGCTGGCAAGTTAGCATAGAACTCTCTTACCATAGAAACAACATCAACAGCGGAGAAGCAACAATAATTTCTCTGATTAATCATTTCTTCAATATCCCCTCTCAGCTTACTAAAAACTCGCTCAAGAACTAACTTACGTGATCATAACACATCAACGTAATGATCCTCAGCCCTTAAACTGACAAACTTGTCTTAATTGAATCTAGCCTTCAATTTCGAGTGCTTCAATTTTGGAGCCATTTATAAAATTTACAAAACTATTCACCATAAATTCAAAAATCAAACTAAACTTGCTAAACTTAACTTCTAAAGACAAAATCTACTATCTCCAACCAATTTCTCATGATTTTTCTCAAATATTCACCATGAATAGTGATTTTCAGATTTCTCAAGAATGTACTCAATATACATGGTGAAAATCAAAAATTTTTTGCTTAGGAGAAGTGTTCATACCTTAAGGAGTTAAAATCTAACAAAGTTCGTCGAAAATGGCTCTATAATGATTAAAATAAGTGATGCCCTAGAGTGCTTATTCATGAATTTGGGAGGTTGAAGGTGACTGTGGGGGAGAAAAATGTCAATTTTGGAGTTTTTAACGCCTGTAAACCGGTATTTGTGAATTGACACCTTTGCGTGATATTACAGTGCTTAGCCGCGAGTTCTGGCACTTAACCGTCGAGGGTTTAGCGCTTAGCCGCCAGTGCACAAATTTTGTCAATTATGTTAATCGCACTAAAACGCCTAGTTAATCATCCTTAAACAACTTTAAATAATTATTTCTATGCCATACACATTTCTAATACTCCAAAATCAAACTTTAATATCAATTGTTTCAAAACAAAGTTCACACAAACATATATTTCATTAAAAACAAAACACTTAATACATGCAAAAATTTTCAATCCAAAATCCTTGGATGAAATTTTCCAAAACACATATTCATAATACATAATTAAACACAAATCTACATCATTAAGATGTAACAAATACAAATTAAAATGCAACAAACTCATGACACAAATATTAGAATAATCACAAACACTAAACATTAAACATAGATAACTAAATCAAAGGACCACTCTTAAATTTAATTCCATTCTCTAGTATGAGGAATATATCCAGAACCACATTTGTTTCATTTGAACCATCTAGAATGTAAATTTGATAAAATGGGTGATGGTTGAAAACTCTCACCGAATCTTCTTCTATCCATTTGTTCTTCAGAAACATCGCTTTATCCGCTTCTTCCACATTACTTATATGTCTGAATTGCATTTTGATTTGACATCCAATGTGCACTAAATGTGCATTAGTTTCATTTATCTTTGCTTCGATTGAAGCCACATCAGCCTCGATTTTCACAATCCTTTCTGCGATTCCTTGGAATACTAACGGCTAGAAATCTGTTAAATAACTCTTACGCACTCTCAAAAATGAACTTCTTCTTGTTGGCTTCCTCTTTATTCTTAACTTTTCTCTCCTAAGAAGACATTTTTGCTCTCATAATACTTCCAGAAGACTCAGAAATGAAAATAAAAATTGGGGCAAGGGTCTCTTAATTTTGGGCCTTTTTGTGGGAAGTTTCAAAAACCGACCCTAGATGTGTTTTAACTCTTAAATAACTCCTAAAACCACTTGCCCAAGATTTAGGCTTCTAGAACAACATTTTTCACTTTTTTTAACTTCGGCGCCTAAGCACCAACTTGCAGCGCATAGCTGCCAGTTCTCATTTTAGCACAGGTTTGATAAACATCCAAATCTTCATTCTGACTCCTCTAAGTCATCAAATAAGGTCAAATAAACACCTCTATAACAGATAAACTTCAAAATACTACCATATATTTCAAATCAAACTAATCAAAAGAAAAAAAAACACACATAAAGCAAAGCACACCGATAATTCTGGTTGCTTCTCACAAAGTGTTTGGTTTAATGTCTTCAGCCTGACATACAAAGAGCTTGTTCTGAGTGACCAACGTCATATTATCATTAAGTTTAGATTGATCGACTGAAAAATAGAGTTTTATTCTATGACCACTGACTTTGAATATTTTTTAGTCTTAGGATCTTTGATATCCACACCTCGATAGGGATAAACATTCATCACAATAAATGGGCCCATCCACATGGACTTAAGTTTTCCTACAAATATTTTAATCTAGTATTATATTACAAAACTTGTTGTCCTGGCTCAAGATTTTTAGTTAGAATCTTTCGATCATGCCACTTCATATTTTCTTATAAATCTTAGCATTTTCATAACATTAATTCCTTATTTCTTTAAGCTCATTTAATTACAACAATCTCTTTTTACCAGCATCTTTCAAATTATAATTGAACTCTTTAATAGCCCAATATGATTTATGCTTCCGTTCAACTGGTAAATGATAAGCTTTTCCAAAAATTAGCTTATATGGGACATTCCTATAGGAGTTATGTATGCAGTCCTATAAGCCCACAAAGCATAATCCAGTTAGATTGATCAATCATTTCTTTTTAGATTAACAGTCTTTTCCAATATTTTTTTTAATTTCATGATTGGATAATTCAACCAAACCACTTTTCTGCGGATGATAAGCACTAGCAATGCGATGGTTAATATGATATTTCTTTACTGACTTTTCCATAATTCCATTTCTAAAATGATTTCCCCCATCAGTTATGATTACTCTTGGTATTCCAAATCTACAAAATATATGCTTTCTTAAAAACTTGGCAACACTTTGAGCATCACATCGAGGTAAAGCAACAGCTTCTATCCATTTCGATACATAATCTACTACTATCAGAATGTATATATTTCCAAAAGATTGTGTAAATGGTCCCATAAAATATAATCCCCAAACGTCAAATATTTCAACTTCCAACATATAATTGAGGGGCATCTCATTTTTTCTAGAAATATTACCTACACATTGACATCGATAAAAATTTTTAATATAAGAATTAACATCTTTAAAAATTGTAAGCCAATAAAATCTAAATTGTAAGATTTTATATACAGTTTTATCAACACCAAAATGTCCCCCATAATCAGATTTATGACATTTTTGAATAATTTCATAATTTTCTTCTAAAGTCACACATCTTTGAATAATCAGATCCTTTCCTATTTATATAAAAACTGGTCATCCAAAAAATAAGTCTTAGCTTCAGATAAAAATTTCTTCCTCTCTTGGTATGTCAAACCATAGGGTATAATATCACTGACAATAAAGTTTATAATGTTGGCATACCATGAAACACGACACTCATTGATAGTGAACAATTTTGATCAGGAAAATGTTCATTAATTTCATTTTCATAGTAAAGAGATTTTTCATAGTCAAGCATAGATAGATGATCAACAATTTAATTATCAGCACCCTTTCTATCTACTATTTCAAAATCAAATTCTTGCAAAAGAAGACACATCTTATCAGTCTTGGTTTTGCATCCTTCTTTTTCATTAAATATTTAATAGCATAATGATCAGTATGCACCACACATTTTATTCCAGTTAAATATGATCTGAATTGATCAAAGACAAATATTATAGCTAATAACTATTTCTCAATTGTGGTATAATTAATTTGAGATTCATTAAGAGTTCTACTTGCATAGTAGAACACTTTGAAAATTTTATCATATCTCTGACCTAAAACAGCTCCAATAGCATAATCACTGACATCACATATTAACTCAAAAACTTTTTCCCAGTTTGGTGAAACTATAATAGGTGCACTGATTAATTTTTCTTTTAATGATTCAAAAGCTTTTAGGCATTCTTTATCAAAATAAAAAATCACATCTTTTTCCAGTAAACGACATAAAGGCTTTGAAATTTTTGAAAAGACTTTAATATAACACCTGTAGTATCCAGCTTGTCCCAAAAAACTTCTAATCTCCCTTACATTTGTTGGGCAAGGTAAATTAGAGATAACTTGAATTTTTACAAGATCTACCTCAAAACCATTTTCCGATATGCGATGTCCCAATACAATCCCTCATGCTACCATAAATTGGCATTTTTCCTAGTTAAGGACTAAATTAGTTTCTTCATAGCATTTAAGAACTCTTGATAGATGTTCTAAACATGATTCAAATGAAATTGCAAACACTGAAAAGTCATCCATAAACACTTCAAATCTTTTTTCAATTAAGTTATAGAAAATTGCCATCATACATCTCTGAAATGTTGCAGGGGTATTACATAAGCCACATAGCATTCTTCTAAAAGAATATGTACCATAAGGACTAGTAAACATTTTTTTCTCTTGATCCTTAGGAGCAATTTGTATTTGGTGGTAACCAGTATATCCATCCAGAAAACAAAAATATTTATGCATCGCCAGTCTATCCAGCATCTGATCTAGAAAGGGTAGTGGAAAAAGGTATTTCCTTGTGGCAAGGTTTAATTTTCTATAATCAATGCATATTCACCACCTTGTAACTTGTCTTTTTGGTATTATTTCATTCTTTTCATTAACAATCACAGCAACTCCTCCTTTCCTAGGAACACAGTGAATATGACTAACCCATGCACTATCTGAAATAGGGTAGATAATTCCAGCTGTCGGTATATTTTCAGGTTGTGTGTTTTGAAAAGGGGGTCGCCTACAGAAGTTGTCGGCGAATTTTAAATTTAACTTAAATTTATATATATATATATATAGTTTTAGAAAGAAGCATTTAATTTTTAAAATAACTTTAAGTTTAAAATTATTTTAAGATATGAAATCAAACAGATCTCACATCTCATATAGTTTATATAAACGAGCACCACACCACAAACCGTGTATCTACCTTGAAGAATAGACACACTGCTTAATGATGGGGCTCAATTAAATAAAGTAGAAGATTTGTGACATCCGTTTGGTCTGCGAACCAATTTTATAAGCCGACAAGTTCCCCTGTTTAATATAAAGAAATTAAACAGGGTTTATATTACCTGGGTTCTTAAAGTTCCCTATAAGGGCAAGCCCCTATAGTTAATTACATCTTAAATGAAGGGAATCACTTAAGAAAACAATCGATAATGATTAGTGGTTTTGCACCCAAGAATTTCAAAGTTTAAGGTTTTCAAAGGATTGAGTTTTGGAGATTTCAATAGGGAATGGATCAAATTTGGAACAGTTAATTTTAGGAGTCCAAAGGAAGAGAAGTAGGAGAAGCTGAGGATCCGAGAAGAATCTTGGCAACTTCCCAAACTATCCTATTTTTTGCTTCAATTTAAGAGTATGTATAATGTTTCAATCCTGCCAATTTTAATTAATTAGGACTTATATTTGTATGACACAATCATACATATGCCTCAAAGATGTGAGGTTTATGTCGTACCAAATGACTACCTTGGAGTCCTAAGACTGGTTAGGACTTAATTTGCATAACATGACTATGTAAATGCCTAACAAAGAGTTGAGGATTTATGTTGCACTAGGAAAACTACCTCGAAGTCCTATGGCTTGGTTATTTAAAACTAGGAAAAGGTTTTGCTGAAATAGACACAAGTTTTACTGACGAAGATGGCCGTGCTGCCCAACGTGCTCCGAGCTCCTTGTTGTTGCAGAGGTTTAGTTTTAGAAAATGATAATCCAGAGATGATAGAAGTGTTTTAGTTTAGAGAAATCTTAAAGTCCAAGTGTTTTTAATATTTTGTTAGGGGAATATTAAAGTTGATTATAACAACACCGGTTAAGATCCCACGGTTCCACCATTCCGGCACCGTTATTTTTATCGGATTCACTTAGTCCATATGAATTTGCTAAACTCAACTAAATGAGTTCCACACTTTCATTTAGACTGTGAGAAATCCCGTTAGTAACACGTAGGTTACATCATCTGAGGTATTCCCGATCATCCAATGAGTCATTTTAATTTAGTTAAAATTGTGGTTTTTTGTTATGTTTGTGATTAAATTTTGAGTTGTTTTATATTTTAGATGTTGTGGTGGTGAATTTTATCTTATGTGACTTTTAATTTAGTTTTGGTTTCAGTTTTGTGGCTATCCTAAAGGTTTCAGTTTTCATGCAGGGTGTCAATCTTGTTTAACATGCAAGAAAAGTAAAGTGCAGTGCAGGTAAGTAACTTGCAATAAAATAAAAGTGTACCTGGAGGGTCTTCCCGTCGTTCCAAGCTACACTTAAAACACATATTAAAAGCATTTATATAATTTGCAAGAAAACACCAAGGTAAAGCTAAGGGAAGGTTTTGGTTGTCTACCAAAGTCCTAATCCTATCGCTAGTCAATTCCTATGACGTCTAGGTTCTTTATATTTTGTGGATGACTTTCTTCATCTAAGAACAATTAAGTTCAATTATTATTCTTAAAACACCTCATTGTATTGAGGAAGTGCTTAGAACGGGTTCTAAACATCTTTTCAATACTTCTGAGATTATTTCGAGTCTAAATGAATTTTTATTGTAGAGATGAATCAATCTTCTAGAAATTTTTAGTTAAGTTTTAACTCTTGCTCAGTGAACTTAGGACATTTGATTATCTCATGAATGAAGTGACATTTTACTTAATACTCCATTTAAGAGTTATAATGATAAAAGTCTTTAGGGGCAAATCAATTCATTAAGAATTTCAACGACTTAAAATTAGAATTAATGTTTTAAGGTGATTTAATTTAGTTAGAAAATTTTAATAAATTTAAGTTTGGAATATTGTTCAAGTTGTTTTATTCTTAAGTGTTTCAAACTTATTTGAATTGAAAGAGGAGTTTAAATTATTTAATTTAGACTTTAATGATTTAATTTTAATTTAATTGCAATATTCTAGATTAACTTTTAATTGGTTTGATTTTTTTTAATTAAGAATTATTTTTGTGAAATTGATGTTGATGTTTCAAGTTTATTTTAAATTTGCTTTCAAGTGATTTTTGAAATTAATAATTTTTTTAATGTTTTAAATTTATTTCAATATAATTATCAAGTTATTTAATATTTTAAGTTTTAATTTAATTAAGGGTTACCTTTTCTTTATTATTAATTTATTAATTTCAATTATCATCTTAAGTTTAATTAAGAGTTAAATATAATTAAAGTGATTCATTTGGGGATTTTAGTTTAAGTGATTATAGTCTCTCTAAATTATATCCCCATTTTAATAATCCAAAATTATAATTATTCTTCCAAAATTCAAATTATTTAATTAATTAAGGTTTCATTTTTTTTTGTTTATTAAAAGTGATCAATGAGTTCCTACCCTTTTATTTTCCAAAGTTTCAATCATCTAAGAAAGAATTAAGATCAAATATTTTACCCCCCATTTTGATTAAACCTAAAGTTTTTATTAGGAGTTAAAATTCCTAATTATTAATATGCCCTTTTAAGCTTAATTATTTCATAACTCATCAAATTGAGCTCAAATGAGCTTGAAAATTTTATGTCACTTCACTCACATGTAAATTAAGATATTAGAGGAGAAAATGTGATTTTTATAAATTTAATTTAATTTATGTAATTATTTTAATGAAAAATAAGGATTTTCAATGAAAATTCAACAACATGACCAAGATAAGGTTTCTGTCCTTAATAAAATTATGGAATGTTCCTAATGACTAGAGGACCACTTGAACCAATTTTGGTGATTTTTTAAATTATATTTTATTTATTATAATTATTTTAAATTTTAGAGTATTAATTAATTATTAAATAAAATTAAAGTTGAAAAATGAATTTTATATTTTTTTTAAATCTCTCTAACCTCAAGGAGTCCACAGAAATAAATTTTATAATATTCTAATTTTTTTTTTATTTATTAGAATTAATTTAGTGAAAATGTTGAAAAATTCATTTTTTAATTCAAAAATTGTTTTAGGGCTTTAAAATTCAATATCTTTACTTTGAGGCTTAGGAAAAATATTTGGTTTATTCCTATGTAATTAGGAGGTGAAATATGACATTTTTATGATTTTTAATATTTTTGCAATTTTTATGATTTTTTAATTATTAAAATATTAAAATATGGTGAAAAATGAAGATTTTTAGAAAATTCCAAATTTAATTTTCTTAGACTCCTCTATTACCAGAGAAGTCACAAAACCAATTTGGTGAATTTTTAAAATGTATTTTTGGAGTAATGAATTTTTAAAGTTTAATTTTAGTCATGTGACTTAATTAATCCACTTAGTGGGGTTAAACATTTCCAATTGATTCCAAATTTTTATGTGAGGTCCCTCTAGTCCTAAAGATCACTAGAGAAGTATTTTCAAGTTCTTTTGATGTGTGGTTAACCCTAATTAATTAAAGTTCATTTTCCTAGTTAAGGCTAATTAGGGTTATTCTTAATGAATTAACACAAAACATAATTATCCTAGAATCCTCTGGTCCTAAGAAACTTCCCCAAATTTTCCTAGAATTTTCTAAGCAATATGCTAATTAATGGAATTAAAATACTAAAAATAGTGACATAAACTTGAAAAATACATAACTTGCCATAGAGATAGCCTCTGACCTTGAAAAATTCAGGGAATGTTCCCAAGATCAGAGGCTTCAAAACCTCTATGGTCTCATGTCATGGTGAATTGTCTATGCAAATGGAGAATTAAAATACTGAAATGAGTAAATAATTAATAAAAAATAAAATTCTCATCAAATTAACTCAATTCTTTTTCCACATTATTCTCCTCTCTTCACTGAGTAAGAGGGTATTTTTATTTTATTTTTGTGATTTTGCTACACAAAGATATGGATTTTCTAAGTTTCAGGCATTTAATTAAATCAAAAATTCCATATTTTCCTACTTATCCGACTCAGCGCCACGGCAACCTTAGTGTCTGCGAAGCTCCACGCGGCGCACTCTCGTTATCCGCCGCCATCCGACTTAGCGCCACGTGGCCCGCGGTTCACGTATTGTTCCCTGGTCCGATGCAATCTGAGCCATCAAGTCGATACACGCTCGATCCAATGGCGGCTGGTAGTCGTCTCCGACTGGTGTGCACCCGTGACCGTCCACACTCAAATCCTAATATCTCCCTCATTTCTCAATGGATTTTCGTGTTCTTATGCTCTATGGATTCTTCTTGAAGAGACGAACACATCCATACAGTTTACATGCTATGAAATTAACGCAAACGGAATGGAGAATCGCTGGAAGCTCGGGTTAAAGAGAAGTCTCCATACCTTAGTTCAGGAGGTGAGGCCTCAATTGAATGTGCTCGGCACGTTCGTTGGAGCTGAAAGAGCCTAGGGATGAAGCCTTTGGCCCTGGTGAAAGGTCTAAGTATGAAAGTGACCAGACCTGATTTCAGACTTTGGAGGCTAGAGCAATTGGGTGACATGGAGGGAGCTTTCACTGGGGAACTCCTTCTCTTGGTCATGTGCAGGTGTGGGTGAGTTTAATTTGATTTTGGTGGAGGTTTGAGAGATGTCCTGTTCTGGCCTGAGAATTAAGCTCCAAAATTGAGCTCAATCTATGGGATTTAGGGCAGGAGAACAGTGGGGATGGATTAATCTTGGTTAGGGGAAGCTTTGTGAGGAGTTTTTAGGGATTCTATGAAGGTTGATTTCAGCCAACCTTTTGGCTAAGAGGGGGTAGCTGGTTTAAATAGCCATGGCCAGGGCTTCCCAGGGACAATTGATGGCTGGGATTAGCTGCCTAGAGGAGGAGATAAAGAGCTGTGGTGGCCAATTGGAGTGTGGCAGCTCAGCAGGTGAGAATTTAAAATTTGGCTCATTCCAAGCTCCTCGGCCATGGTGTTTTCCGGTGGTCTGGTGGCTGGCCGGCAAGAGTCAGGTCACCATCTGACTCAGGGGAGTTAGGGCTGGGATTTGGTGCAGTTAATTGCCTTTGGACATGTGTAAAGGATTTGATTTAAGTGGAAAGGGGGGAAGGCTCATTTTGGCTTGATTTGGTCCAAGGCATGGTTTAGGCTAGATGCACCTCCCCAAGGCTTGACTTTGAGCTGAGGAAGAATCATTTGGGTCAGCTAGGAGGGGGTGATGAAGTCCCCATCCAAGGTGATGTGGCTAAGCTTGGTTTAGAGTGTAGCATAAATGGGGTTAAAAGGGCTTAATGAAGGCTTAGGAAAGGCTCCCCTCCTTTAGCCATAAATGACTAGGTGAGGTGTCAAAACTCTCATGGCTTCATATGGCTTGTCAATGGCTCACATTTGGCTTACATTTGGCTTGGAAAAGGTTGGCTTGTTTCATGAAAAAGGGTTTTGGCATTTTTGGTGAATTTATCGGAAATTGGCATGTGGCTTAGTTTAGAAAAGTTTAATGATGAATTTAAAACTTAGGGAGTGATTTAAATCAAAGGGATGATGAGGTTAAAGTGTCATGTAGGCTTTGGATTGACTTTGGGCCTTTTAGATTTGGTGAACATGGGCTTTTAGAATGGTTTAAGAAAGTGGGCCTTTAGGTTTGAAAACAAATTGGTGGATGGAAATATTGTGAAGGATTGGGCCAAACAAATGTTGGGTTTAGTTTGGGGATGTGTCATGAGTGATTTGAAAAAAATTTGAGGTGATTTGGAGTTGAATTGAGTTTGATTTGGGACTTTTTTGGTAAAGGGGCCAAAGTGGGTCAATTTGGGCTAACTTGGGCTAAGGTTGGGCTAATGTTAGATTTGATGTAAACTTAATGTTGAGAAATGTTTATGGGAGTGTTACAAAGAGCTTTCAATTTTGGTTGGGCTTTTATTTTGGGTTTTGGACCTATTTGAGTTAGGTTTGGGTTTGTCAATTTAGGGGATTTTGGTTTTGGGTTAGATTTGGGTGGAGTTTAGGTTCAAATTTGAGGCAAATCAAGTTAGTGATTTGTTTGAGGTGATGTTAGGAAGGTTTTAGAAAAGATTTGGGGCCAATTGGGGTTGAATTGGGTTGGTTTGGGCTAGGTTTAGGTCATGGGCCAAAATTGGGTTTTAGGCTTCAAATTGAAATTGGATCCAAATGTCAATCAAATTGGACATGGATTTGGTCTAGATTGATATTGGAGATATTGAATTGAAATTTAAGACTGAATTGGATCAAAATTAGGATCAATTTGGTTGATTTGGTTTGACATTGGGTCCATTTTGGTTAAAAATGGGTCAAATTGGGGATTTTGGTAAAAGTGGGCTAAATTGACAAAATTGGCTTATGGTGTAGTTGAACAAAATGAAATTAGGATTATTTAGGATTTTCTAAAATTTTTTGAGAATTTTTGGATTTTTTTGATTAGAAGGGCATTTTGGGTATTTGGAGGGTATTGGGGGGTATTTTTGGAAATTTTGGTATATTTGGATAAGGATGATCAATTTGAATGGTGGGAAATTTTTAGGATTGGTTTTGAGTAATTTTGGGTAATTTAGGCAGTTTTGCAAAATTTTGGGCAATTTCAAGGGTATTTGGTCGGTTTGGTAGGTTTAGGGTCCCGGAGGTCAAAAATTGAAATTTTGGAAAAATGAAGGTTGATCAAGTGTGAGTGAAATTAAATCATTTTGGTTGAGCCATGAATCCATATCAAGCTCATAAGAGCCATGAGAGGACTCATTTGAGGCATTCACTATGTTGTTCCTAACCCTCTTAGCCAAGGGCCTAGGGGTTAAGGTCCATCCATATGAATTACCTACATGAGTCGGAAGTCAAGCTAGGTATGAATGGTTTTAGGATTTGGAATGTGTGTGAAAGTGTAATGTGTGCAGGTCAACCCTCACCAGACCAGGCCACCCAGGGTAGTCCTAAGGCCAAAGAGTCCTATAGGGAACTCATCCTTTAAACCTCCACATTTGATCTTAACCCTCCAAGTGACTTAGGGGTTTATAATCAAACTTATGGGGTTTACAGGGAGTTAAGAGGTGTTTGAATTTCTAAGTGGTGGGCTCCATTTCTAGTCCTCTAAGATAGTCAAAGGGAAAGCCTAAGGCTAGATCTTAAGTACTAAGGAGAGAGAAGAGAAAAGACCTCATCAAAAATGAGGTCAACAAAGGGACCCCCAATAGGTGTGGTGTGCTAACCAAGCACACCGCGTGTATTGGCGTTGAACAAAGAGATCAACAAAACTAACACAGACGTCTAAGTGACACACTTAAAACAGAGTAGAAACACATTTCTGCTAGGGAGTATCGAGTATATCTCCAAGACTGGAGATCCCTGAACTCTCACTGGTGAAAAGAAAATGATGTGAATTCCAGATCATAAGACCTGGGGAAATTTGATTTAGATTTCATTTCATTTTCTATTCCGAGTTTTTTTTTAATGTGTGAGTTTAGATTTCAATTTATTCTGAGTTTCAATTTAGATTGAGGTCTAACTTAAAATCAATTCAAGGAAATATGGATTTGAAATGAGAATTGGAACCTAGGTTCCAACCTCGGGATTGCGAAGAGAACTGGAATTTAGGTACCAGCCTCGGAGTGAGAATCGGAGTTTAAGTATCGATTGAAAAGGATGAGAATCAGAATTTAGGTATCGATCTCAAAATAAGATCTGGAATTTGGTACCAGTCTCGGAAGGAGAGAGTTGAAATTTGGTATCAATCTCGGGAAGAGAGTCAGAATTTGGTACCGACCTCGAAAGAAGAGAACTGGAATTTAGTTCTAGTCTCGAAGGTTTAAAGACAACTGGAATCTGGTTCTAGTCTCGAAGGTTTAAAGAGAACTGGAATCTGGTTCCAATCTTGAAGGTTTAAAGAGAAATGGAATCTGGTTCCAGTGTCGAAGGTTTAAAGAGAACTAGAATCTGGTTCCAATCTCGAAGGTTTAAAAGAGAACTGGAATCTGGTTCCAATCTCGAAGGTTTAAAGAGAACTGGAATCTGGTTCCAATCTCGAAGGTTTAAAGAGAACTGGAATCTGGTTCTAATCTCGAAGGTTTAAAGAGAACTGGAATCTGGTTCCAGTCTCGAAGGTTTAAAGAGAACTGGAATCTGATTCCAATCTCCAAGGTTTAAAGAGAACTGGAATCTGGTTCCAGTCTCGAAGGTTTAAAGAAAACTAGAATCTGGTTCCAATCTACAAGGTTTAAAGAGAACTGGAATCTGATTCCATTCTCGAAGGTTTAAAGAGAAATGGAATCTGGTTCCAGTCTCGAAGGTTTAAAGAGAACTAGAATCTGGTTCCAATCTCGATGGTTTAAAGAGAACTGGAAGTCTCGAAGGTTTAAAGAGAACTGGAATCTGGTTTCAGTCTCGAAGGTTTAAAGGGTTAAAATTTGCTGTGGAGATTTGAGTTTAGCGAAATATTTGGAATGAGATGTGAAAGTGTTTCACGTTCCATGTGGATCGATCAAAGTCTGATTATTTGGCGAAGGACATGAATCCATGCTATCAGAACCAAATCGAAAATTTTCGTGGTTTTGTGTCAATAGATTCAGTCGACCTTCTCAAAAGAGGGAAGGAAATATGGAGAGTCAAAAAGAGATTTGAGAGTAGCCGAAGGCTGGGGATTTCAGATTCAGAAATTTGTCTTAATCGCTTGTTGTGATTTGATTTTAGCTTGATTTTCAATTTAGGGTTCACATTTATTTGGGGTTCGTTTTGACATTCAAATTTTTTTAAAAGTGTTCTCATTTATTTTTATTTTCTCTTTGTTCTTTGTTCGAAGTTCATTTAACTTAATGATGTTTCTCAGTCAATTTGCACAAAAAGAGGTGAAGGCAAAACATGACATGGTCATTTTCATTTCAATCTTGTCGAAAATACATCATACATCTTGATCCAAAACATGATGATATTTTCTTTGAGAATTCAATATCTCATACAATCCATATAAACCCAACAGGGATTGTGTAAGATTCTTGTTGATTCTTCCAAAAGCATCTGTCAAAATTCATGTCTGAATAGTAAGATACATGGACAATAACATCATCTTCCAAGCCATCCTTGTCAGGAAATTCCGTTCGAATGTACATTGGAGGTGTGTTATCTCCCATGTAGCTCACAGCTCGTAGGGTCGAAGGCTCTCTAATTCTAGATCTGGCTGAAAGTGGAAAGGCATTTTTTTGTCATCCATCCTCCTAAAAGTGACGGAGATCCGCTCAACAGGCACTTCTGGAATGCAATGTTTTGCTATGTCTGCTCTATTTCCTTTTAATACCAAGACGGAACCTACCGGTAGTGGTATCTCCACCGGCCCTCAGAATTCTCCGGGGCCTGCAATCTGGAGGTAAGATCCGAACATGATATTGCACTGGTTGACAAAAGACACTGTGCAGAAAGGTCTGACGAAGTCACGATGGTCTATGTGTGGAGGTATGCAGTCGCCCTCCTTGTAAATATTAATGATGCAGTTGTTGGGTATGTAGTCCGCGAACAATACCCTCCATGTCACCATCTTCTTTACCATTCCCTTAATAATTCTTGGCATCTGATCTACCTCACTGTGACGGAGTATCCCTGGTGGATTTCCTTTTCTGTCTACCACGAAGTTGTAGCAACACCGCATTGGATCGTAACTCTTACTTTTCCTGGCATCCATCTTCGGACTTCTGAATAGGTATTTATCCTTAGGCAGCCAACTCGACCCATTTTCTGAAGTTCAACGATGCAGTCTACAATTTGGTCTTGTTCATAATCTGAGAACACATCTGTATGCAGCTCAAGGCATTCCAAGATATTAATCCTCTTGCCTCAGATTCTTTCGAAGTATTCGAAGGTTTTCTTCTCAACATTCTGCATCCTTTCCAGCTTGTATTCCGGAATTATCTATAATCGGCGAGGTCTGGTAACGTACTGTGGGATGTATGGTTCAACCCCACCACGCTCTCCTGCATGTTTTGGCTCCTCGGGGATAGTCTCTGTTGGGACATCCTCCGGGGTTGCTTTCGCAACAACACTCTTCAGAACTGATACATCTGCTTAGCGTCGAGGTGCTGACTCTGTTTCCGTTCTTCTTGGGATTTCTTTTATCTTTTCTGTTGTTCTTGGAGTTGGTCTCCTCTTTTTTGGTTCTTGATGAACCGATTTCTTTCAAGTATATGTATTGACGATAGCAACTGTCTCTTCTTCTTGATCCGCTGCTAGCTTGGTCAGCATCTTGCGTATGCGGCGATTCTTGTTCCTTCGCTGAGTTGGAGTGAGAGTAGCTCTCCTTACTTCTTGAATTTATGTGGGCATGGCGCTGACAAGTCTTCCCCCGTTACACAAGAGGCGTTTGCTTTTCTTTTCTTACTGGTGGACTGTTGACTTGGGCCACCCGATTTCATCACTGTCTGGCTATGGTACTCTTCCCGGTCAATCGGGGTCCAACCAATTTCTTCATACTATAGCCCGGCCGGTGTGAAATTAGAATCAATCTCAATCACGGCCCCATCCTTCATGCTCTTTTAGTCGAGTGCTAGACTCACACAATTCTTAAAGTTCAGAACCAACCGCCCGTTCGACATTTCCATGCGAAAAACAAGGAAAGGATTAGGGGCTGTACTAAGAACAAGAACAATAAGAAAAAAATTATTAATGAAAAAATTCTTATTTATCTCTTTTAATTTTTAAAGAAAGTAGGAAGAGATGAGGGAAAGATCAGGAATGAATTGATTTAAAAGGAAAGAACTAAAATTTCATTATTATGATTTCACACGTTTTTTTAACACATTTTTTTTGTTAATGATTTTCTTTTTTTTATCATCCATTTTTTGTTTTGGGTTCGAACCCAGTCGCAAATGATTACTCTACCTGTGCTTCTAGGAATGAGACCTCATTTTAAAGTTCATCCTTCGAAACATTAGGTTACGTAATACTTCTTCAAATATTGTCCATTGATTGGAAGCATAGGTCGTTCTCCACGGCAATTCACCAGTTGGTAGGAACCTCCTAAGTAGACTGTCTCGACCACGAAATGTTGGTTCAAATTTACCTCCTATCTTGCGGTGTGCAAGAATAGGTCTTCTGAGAACTAGAACCAAGTCACCGACTTTAAATGTCCTTGGACGGACTAGTTTATCGTGGGCCTGGATCATCTTGGCTTGATACAGTTCCAAATTCTGCTGTGCTGAAAGTCTTTTTCCTTCCAAGCTTTCCAATTCTTCTAGTCGTAATTTTGCATTTTCTTCTGTAGTGATCTTTTCTGCAACTAAAATTCTGAGTGATGGAAGCTGAACTTCCAAGGGTAAGACGGCTTCGGACCCGTACACTAGAGCGTAAGGTGTAGACTGGGTAGGAGTTTTGAAAGTCGTCCTGTAGGCCCATAAGGCTTCTAACAACTTCTCATGCCAATTTCTTTTGTTGTCGTCCAAAATTTTATTTAGGATTTGGACGAGAGTTTTATTAAAAGCCTCGGCCAAGCCGTTCGCTCTTGGGTAATAGATCTTCAAATAATGCAAATCAATCTCGTGTCTTCTGACAAAATTGTTGATCTTCGTACTCCTGAACGCGGATCCATTATCTGAAATGATTCTGCGTGGTACCCCAAAATGGTAGACGACCTGATTCTTGAAAAACTACAATGCATGGTGCGCTTTCACTTCTCTGAGTGGTATAGCTTCTGCCCATTTGGAAAAGTAATCTGTAGCTGCAAGGATAAAGCGATGTCCCCTTGAAGAAGGCGGTTTTATCGGACCCACAATATCTGTGCCCCAACATTCAAATGGCCACGATGCAATTGTCGGATGTAACACATTTGGAGGTTGATGTAGAACCACTCCATGTACTTGGCACTGGTGACAACTTTTGGCAACCTTCATGCAGTCGGTTATCATCGAGGGCCAGTAATACCCTAGTCTTTTAATATTCATTTTCATCTTCGGACCCGATTGATGAGCGCCACAATGTCCTAAGTGTATTTCTTTGACAATTTCACGAGCCTCGGACCCGCTCAGGCATCTTAGCCACATCTGATCAAAAGACCGTCTGTATAACGTGTTGTTTATTAATGCGTAAGACAGAGTTCTTTTCTTGATTTGATGGGCTATCGATTTATCGTCTGGAAAGTTTCCTGTTTGTAAGTAGTCTATTAGTGGTTGTCTCCAATCTTCTGTATTTTTTGTCACTACTGCAATTGTTTCTTCTGCTTTTTCTGATTTGTGTATTGTATCCATGTCGAGCTATGAGAGAACCTGCCGTCCCTGAACTGACATTACAACTGACTCATCCTGTAAGCAGGCAAATTCTTTTGCAAGGCGGGCTAACGCATCTACGAGAGCATTCTCTCTTCTGGGAATCTTGTAGATTGTTACATTTGGAATTTGCTCCAACAGTTTCATGGAGGACTGAAAGTACTGCTCGAGTCTTGGCTTCAGAATTTAATACTATCCCGCAACTTGCTGAATGATCAACTGTGAATCTCTGTAGATATTGATATTTGTTATTTCCATCTGAATGGTTAATTCCAATCATGTTATGAGGGCTTCATATTCTTCCTCATTATTCGTACACGGTTCTGTTAAGTGATAGGAATACCTTAACATCCCCCGCTCGTCCGATTCCTGCCTTACCGGGCACTATCGTTTGCGATTCTTTGTCTTTCTGTACTGAAGATGCTCCGTCAAAGTACAGTTTCCAATGCTGATCATCGGGGTCTTCTAGGCTCATTATCTGCTCGTCTGGCAAGTCGTCGTTGAGAGGCGATTTTGCCGATAAAGGGAATGCTGCAAGGAAGTCTACCAGGACTTGTCCCTTTACGGCATGAAGAGGGACAAAAGTTATATCGAATTGCAATAGTATCATTGACCACCTAGCAAGTCTGTCGGAAAGTGTCGGACGGGTCATCAAATATTGCAACAGATTAAACTTTGAAATAAGGTTGACCTTATGAGAAAGCATGTAGTGCCTGAGCTTCTATGCGGCGAAGATCAGGGTCAAACAATGCTTCTCAATAGGAGGATACTTTACTTCTGTCAGAATTAGACGATGGCTTAGGTAATAGAGCGTGTTTTCTTTTCCCTCATCATTGATCTGGGCTAACAGGGCTCCGAGAGAGTCATCTAAAACCGCAGTATAAAGTATCAACGGTCGTCCTGAGACTGGAGCTGCTAAGACAGGAGGTGTCATTATGTATTGTTTGATGTCATCGAAGGCATGTTAACATTTGGAGTCCCAAGTAAACTTGGCATCCTTCTTAACTAAAGCAGAAAATGGCTGCACCTTCCTGACAAATTTGAGATAAAGCGTCGAAGATATGCCAATTTCCCTTGAAAGGACCGTAGTTGTTTCAAGGTTTTAGGAGGTGGCATTTCTAAGATAGCTTTAATCTTCTCCGGATCGATTTCAATTACACGATGTCGGACGACAAATCCTAAGAATTTCTCAGAGGTGATGCGGAAGGTGCATTTCAAGGGATTCATCTTAAGTTTAAATTGTCTTAATCGCTCGAAAACAATTCTCAAATCATACAAGTGATCTTCCTTTAATTTTCTCTTGATGACCACATCATCCACGTAACACTCGACTTGGTTGTGAATGAGATCATCAAAAATCCTCGTCATTGCTCTTTGGTAGGTTGTTCTTGCGTTCTTCAATCCAAATGGCATCACTGTGTAGCAGTACACTCCAATTAGCGTTCTGAAGGCTGTGAGCTTTTCATCTTCCGGTGCCATCTTTATCTGGTTGTATCCCGAAGATCCATCCATGAAAGAAAAGATTTCATGTTTTGAAGAGATGTCGATCATCAATTCTGGAATTGGTAGCAGGAATTCATCCTTTGGACATGCTTTATTCAAATCTCTGAAATCCACGCAGATTCTGATTTGACCATTCTTCTTTCTGACTGGTACCACATTGGCTAACCAAGTCGGGTATTGCTCTTCATGGACAAATTTAGCTTCTATTAGCTTTTTAACTTCAGCTATTACTTGTTGTTCAATCTATAGACGCATTCTTCTCGGAGCTTGTCTGACTAGAAAAACAGTGTGATCCACTCCTAGCTTGTGAGCTGCAACCTCTGGAGCTAATCCTGGCATTTCATCGTAACTCCAAGCAAAACAGTCTTTGAACTCCATTAATAGTTTAATTATGTTTTCGGAGTCTTCTTTATTGAGTAAGGAGCTAACAAAGGTCGGCCTAGGCTCTTCGCTAGTACCTAAGTTAACTTCCATTAACTCATCTATTGTAGATTTAATTTCTTCTTTGAATTCCGACAGAGCATCTCCGATTGGTAGATCTTCGAGATCTTCTGAAGCTTCCAAGCAGTCTTCATTAGGCTCGCAAGTGACAACCAAGCAAAATCCCGTATCGTCAACTGATCCTATCGTACCAAATCCGAGACCATGTTTTGAATTGGGAGGCCGGCTGGCATTATTCCACAATTTTTCAAAATGTTGTGATTGACCTTTTGTCCATCATCGAGGTAAGACACCACGTTGAATTAAATTTTGAACACATGGAGAGTACCACTAAAAAGGCAGTTCCATTAGTTCAGATGAAGCAACATCTTCAAATTGTACATCATTTTTCAGTTTTGGAAGAAGAAGCACCACGGTAAAACTTGATTGGTTTAGTACCACCACCATGCACTTCCTTGACCATCATACCCTCGACCTTATTAGGGTGGATCGAGGTTAGGGTCATAGTATGTACATAGTGGTTAATCTTCTCGTACATTGATTTATATTCTTCATTCTTTTCATTATTGAGAGAGATCTTGAACTGGGGTTTCTTCTGACTTATCGCTGCTGCTTCTTTATTGATTTCTTCTTCTTCGGAACTGTTCTCCCAATCAACATTGATGACTGGTCTTTCCTGTCCAACTGTTCCAATGTCTCTTCCACGACCTCGTCCCCGGCCTCGACCTCGGGTGCGAGTTCTGGAGAATCCTTGACCATCTCGTCGTAAGGGAGTGGTGAGTAAATGTTGGACTAGAATTTCAGCCTCTTCATCATCTTGCACTTCTTTTGCTTCATTTGGTATGACATTTCTAGAGAAGATTGTTTTCTTTGGATGTGCGCAATAGGCTGTATCTTCACAAATTCCAATCTCGTGTACGGAGAATGGTTGCAAGTCACCTTTAATACACTGTTCTCCTCCTTCATAATATTTTATGCACTGGTGCAGAGACGATGGTACCATCCAGTTTTCATGGATCCATGGCCGACCCAGTAGAGCGTTGAACGATGTCTCAAAATCAATTATATGGAATTTTGCGGTTGTCTTTGCTAAGTCACCGGTTTTCATTAACAGTGTAATCGATCCGAGAGCTCTCTCTCCTTTCTGATTCAAGCCTCTCAATAACATCTTGTCTGCTTTAAGCTCACTAGCATCAATTTCTAAATATGATAGCGTCTGAAGATTCATTATGTTGATTGATTCTCCCAGATCAACCAACACTCCGGAGAGCGTAAACTTTCCAATAATGACTGAAATGTACAACGGTCGGTTGTGATCAGCTATTCCCAGTAATAGATCATTGTCCGTGAAGGTAACACCTCACTGTTCTTTTAACGAGCAAACCTCGTCGAAGGAATTACCCGCCATTTGAGCTAAACAAACCTCTGGATCAAGTAGTGCCTTGATCAGAGCTTCCCTCATCTCCTTTGACAGGATCAGAGCGTGGTATATGGTTAGTTTGGTTGCTAGCTTCCTAAGATGGGTTAACACATTATAGTCCACTTTATTACCATGTTCCTCGGTTTCTTCTCGAATGGGCAATTCCCTGCTGAGGTTGGCTCCTCCTGAACAACCACCTGCTTTCCTTTATCCTTTGGACCCATTCTCGGAGGTAGAACTTTTCCACTTCTTAGGTTGACTTCAGTTACTTGTTCTGAGTCTGGTGCTGGATCTACCGATGTTTCCCCTTGAATTGGAATGACTGGCTCTTCTGGAGTTGCTTCAAAATCCGATAACTCTAATTCTATCGCGATTGGAGCTCCTCGAAATTCACAAATGGACTCGTTGCTTGTTGAGCTTTCGTAGCCTCCTTTGTGAACATCTTCTTCGTCGTGGTAATCGAGGTTGTGTATGATTTGAATCATTATTTGTATTCGAATCGAGATTCGGATTAAGTCGGTTGTTGCTAGTTACGTAATCGTTAAAAACAGTCAAAACGTAGCCAACGCCATAACTCTTATCATTATAAGATCCTGTCGGGGTGAGCAAATAATCATACAGAGTCAGAAGTTCGAGGGATTTCTCCCCCGAATCGGAAACAATCATCCTAGGATAAGCAGCCCTAGTCTACCCTTCGGAGCCTCGGTTTTCTTCTCTTGTATGATCTTCTCCTCCTTTTAAGGCGGTTCTTCGATCGCAAGCGATAGTGCCGGCTCGGTAGGTTTCAAACTCTGAGTTGAAACACTTACCAAAGTGGTCTGGATGTGATCCAAAATTTTCTTTGAAGACTTTGACCAGACGGTACTCCATCCATCATCGGCCGTATACGGGTTTATCTGAATAATAGGATCCGTCGAGATAACATTAACGGAACCTCCTTTTTGGGGTTCCTTCATGTATTCCTTCGGGATCCTTATGTTCCCTTTCTGGAGATTTTCATCAAGCCAACTCTTGAAAGTGATGCAATCCTCTATCTTGTGTCCGAGCATTCGGTGGTAAGGGCAATAGTTCGAATGATCTTTCTTGTTGACTTCTTCTGGCCTCTTGGGCTCCGGTAGCTGAAAATTTGGTGTCTTCATTAAACTGCGGAACATCTTCTCTACTGCTTCAGTTTTGAATGGATATTCCTTATTCAGAAAATCTTTTAGGGTACGCTGTGGACAAGGTGGTTGTTCATAATGCTGAGGCGACTGATAGCTCGGTCGAGGCTGTTCATAACCCTGCTGAGGTTGCTGATAGATCTGTTGCGGTTGTCGGTATGTCCGTTGTGGTGGTTGCTAACTAGGCTGTGGCCGCTCTGGCTATATCTGAACCAGCTGCTTGCCCTTATCTACTGCCGCGACGATTCTGAATTTCTTTTCAAATGCTTTTACGGGCTTCTGCTTATCATTCTTGTCCACGAAACTTAACTGTTTTGCCGCTTCCTGCAAGCTCCCGGCCTTGCTAAGCAACTTCTCGAAAGTCTTGATTGTAAATCCTTTAAGGAGAAGTGCTATCGGACCAAGGATACTCTTAAGAAAGATGCCTACTGCATGCTATTCTTGAAGCTATGGTACACACTTCATGCTTAAGTTCCTCCATCGAAGTATGTAATCCACTAAAGTCTCGTTTGATTTCTGGTGTTCCACCACTAGATCACCGATGGTGATGTGGTGTCGAGCCCCAGCAAACCGCTTAACGAAGAGGTTTTCCAATTCTACAAAGGTCTTAACTGAACCATTTGGCAATTTTGCGTACCAGTCAAAGGCGATCCCTGACAAACTGCTGAAGAACTGACGGAAGAGTAAAGCATCACTCCCACCGGCATTGTAGCAACTAGCATGAAAATGTGCGACATGTTGCCGGGGTTTCCCGTTCCATCAAAAGTCTTAAACAGAGGTGGTACGAAGCTTTTCGGGTATTAGACTGCATCGAACTCTTTGGGGTAAGGTCTACCAGTATGAATAGATGCTCTGTTCTTATATTGTGCTAAGGCTTCTCGCACCAACTGTTCTACCATGTTCTTAATGTCCTTTTCGGGAATCATATTTTGTGTAGAATCCTTCTTTGGTGGCTCATCTTCGTTGACGGATGTGATCTCTTTTCCTTCATCTGCAATATAGATGAACTCTGGGGGTGTTTCTTTATGAGGTTATACCTGACTCTGGAGAGTGGCTAAAGCAGCAGCCATCTCTTCCATCCTCTTTGCCATCTGGGAAATTGTGTCATCTTTTTCCCAAAGATGTGCTCTCATCACTTCCGGTTCATCTCTTTCCGCAGCTGCTGGAGCACCTTGCGAAGCTGATGATGCTCGTTTATTAACCATATTGATCTCGGCATACTCCTCATCCATGAACTCTGATGAATCAACTTCATTTTCCAACTTTTCTCCTCTTTCTTTCGCCAACAGTCGGATTATGTCCTTAGCTTTCCTATAGCATCCTCGAGGGGTCTCTTCCAGATGGTAACGCGGTTGTCGTGTGATGGCTGTTGAACTTCTTTTTCGGGAGTTTCTTTTATTGCAGTAGCACTTTCTTCTGATTCAGGCTCTTTGACGAGGCTTTTTATCTCAAAACGTTGTGTTGGTCTCGGCTCG
Organism: Papilionanthe hookeriana x Papilionanthe teres; assembly: GCA_022702705.1. Taxonomy (NCBI): domain Eukaryota; kingdom Viridiplantae; phylum Streptophyta; class Magnoliopsida; order Asparagales; family Orchidaceae; genus Papilionanthe; species Papilionanthe hookeriana x Papilionanthe teres. The sequence goes on along the minus strand of CM040430.1, from coordinate 43,312,271 downwards.
GTAATAATAGGTCGCCACACCATCCTTCTTGCAGCAGAAGGCCTAGGACCGGACGGTCTGTCGGCTATATGCTGGTAGGTGGTGTCCTCCCTAATATGATTGCCCGATACAACAACAGGTGAACTAGCTCTCATTTTCCTCCTTGGTTTCTCTACGGCAGTGACAGGCTCTACTCGCGGTCCGAGGCGGGATCTAGCTGGCACTCGTCCCATTCTTCTTAGGATTTCTGACACAGGGCATCTTTCTTTCTTTGCTAATTTTTCTATCACTGCTTGTAGCCGAGCAAATAGCGTAGTCTTAACCCTTTTTCTTTTGTAGTTACTATAGTATGCAGGTCGGGTAGTGTAGCGGCAATCCTTCGGACATCTTCTTCATCCCATGCAGCAGAGAGGGGTGAAACCTACTCCCTTCCAACAGAGGTATATACTCAGGCAGTTCAGGGATCTCTTCCAGGAAAGCAACTTCAACGGCCTTGGCTTTCTCAATCCTGGCTATCTTTCTGCTTCTATTTCTCCTTTGAGTCCGAGTTAGGGGTGCAACTCTTGAACTGGACCCAATCTCAAAAATAGATGGTATTATAGCAAAATCTGTACCCTCCACGGTGACAGGCTCATCACGGACTTGGATTTCCTTCCCCTTCGGCTTGGCGTGAAGCTGGGGTAGGTGCAGAGATGACTAGACCGGTGGGGGTAGAGACAAAGTCCTCCTACGAATAGCAGTACTTCTTTCAGCTGGAACCCTTTGCAGGGGAGGGAATTCTTGAGTCGACTTCAGGATGAACTCAGTCAGGGGTTTCTCAGTTTCTAGCACTTTGTCCATTAGTGCGAAGAGAGTGACGTCAGTGAACTTGATATCCGTATTACCGAATCCTTGTCCGAAATGGATGATCCCATTGTCAGGCAGCTCATCCTTGTAGACAGCCAAGTCCAGTCCGTTGGTGAAGGAGAGGATTAACTTTTGGGCAGTCATTTTCTGCAGGGCACATTCCGAACGTCAGTCCCGAATTATGCTTCCCTTTGTCACAAAACTTAGGACGAAAAAGAAAGAGTCCGAACACATTTTTGTTTATCTTAGTGTATTTACGATCTCTAAGAGAATTCATTTATTAAAAGAGTCGTTTGTTAGGGGATTTGTTTGTTAGGAACAAAACAATTAAAGAAGGAAGGTTATTGAAAAGGTAAAGGACCCGATTCAGAATTGGAAAGGAAGAGAAAGTGTCGCAAAACTTATCAACCTGAGGGACCGCTCCTAAGCTAACACCTATTGGGGGTCCACCCCACCTCAGAAAAGAGGTAAAAGGATTTCAGAACCTCTCTGTTTAGGGGTGTTGTTGACCTCATTTTTGATGAGGTCTTCTCTTCTTCTTTTTAGTACTTAGGATCTAGCCTTAGGCTTTTCCTTTGACTATCCTAGAGGATTAGAATTGAGACCCACCACTTAGAAATTCAAACCACTTATTAACTCCCTGCAAACTCCACAAACTTGATTGTAGACCCCTAATCACCTAGAGGGTTGAAATCAAATGTGGAAGTTTAAAGGATGAGTTCCTATAGGACTCTTTGGCCTTAGGACTGCCCTGGGTGGCCTGGTCTGGTGAGGGCTGACTTAGACACACACTACACTTATACACTACACTTTCACACACCTCCTAAAACCACACCTATACCCAACTTGACCTCCTGACTCATGAAGGTGATTCACATGGATGGTCCTTAACCCCTTAGCCCTTGGCTAAGAGGGTTAGGAACAACATAGTGAATGCCTCAAATGAGTCCCTTCATGGCTCATGTGGGCTTGATATGGCTTCATGGCTCAACCAAAATGATTTCATTCCACTTACATTCACCCAATCTTCAATTTTCCAAATTTTTAATTTTTGACCCCCGGGACCCCAGACCCGCCTAGCCTACCCAAAAAACCCTTGAAATTACCCAAATTTTTCAAAATTCTCCAAAATCACCCAAACTCCTCAAAATCAATCTCAAACATTCTCCCACCACTCAAATTGACCATTTTTACCCAAAATACCGAGAATTCCAAAAATACCCCCTCAATACTCTCCAAATTACCAAAATGCCCCTCTTGATCCAAAAATCCAAAAATTCAGAAAATTTCCAGAAAATTCCAGAAAATCCCAAATATTCCCAATTTCATTTTGTCCAACTACACCATGGGCGAATTTTGTCAATTTACCCCACTTTTTTCAAAATCCCTAATTTGACCAATTTTAACCCAAAGTGAACCCATTGTCAAACCAAACCTACCCAATTGACCCAAATTCTGGTCCAATTCAATTCTAAACTTCAATTTAACATCCCCAACAATAATCTAGACCAAATCCAAGCCCAATTTGATTGACATTTGAATCCAATTTCACTTTTGACCTTAAAGCCTAATTTGGACCCATGACCCAAACTTAGCCCAAACTAACCCAATTCAACTCCAATTAACCCCAAATCTTTTCTAAACCTTCCCTAAAATCCCCACAAACAAAAAACTAACATAATTTGCCCAAAATTTGGACCCAAACCCAACTCAAATTCAACCCAAAACCAAAAAGCCCAATTTTGACCTAAACCCAAGCTTAACCCAAATAGACCCAAACCCCAAAATCCAACCCCAACAAAAGTTGAAACCTCTTTGAAACACTCCCATAAACATTTAACAACATTAATTTTACATCAATTTCAACCCTAGCCGAACATTGGCCCAAGTTAACCCAATTTGGCCTACCATTGGCCACTTTACCAAAGAGCCCAAATTCAACCCAATTCAAACCCAAACCACCTCAAATTTGTTTCAAATCAATCATGACACATCCTTAGACAAAATTCAACATTCATTTGGCATGGCCCATTGCAATTTTTTCTATTCAAAAGCACATTTTCTAACCTAAAGGCCCACTTCCTTAAACCACTTTAAAAGCCTACCGAAGACCATTTCAAAAGCCCAAGTTTTTAATCCAAAGCCCACATGACATTTCTCCATACCATCCATTTAATCAAAATCACTCCTAAGTTTCAAAATCATCATTAAACCATTCCAAATCAAGCTTCATGAAAATTCTCCACTAAAGTACCAAAATTCCTAAATTCTACTTCCATGAAATTGACCAAGCTTTATCCTAAGCCATAGGCAAGCCATGAATAAGCCATTCTCAAGCCACATGAAGCCATGGGGGATTTGACTTGTCATTAGTCCATTTATGGCAAGAAGAGGGGGTTCTTTCTTAAACCTCCCTTAAACCTTTTTTACCTTAAGCATGTCACACACTATACCATGCTTAGCCACCTCACCATGGATGGAGACTTCACTACCCCAATTCAGCTGATCCAAATGATTCTCCCTCAGCCCAAGGTCAAGCCTTGGATGGTGAACCTAGCCCAAATGCATGGATTGACCAATTTGAACCCAAAATGAGCCTTCTCCCATTCCATTTAAATCAAACTCCTTTACACATGTCCATGGCCAATTGACTGCACTAAACCCCGAACCACGACCCAACTGGTCAAGATGGTGACCAGTGCCTGGCCGGCCAGCCACCAGAAAACACCATGGCTGAAAGCTCCCATGTGAGCCAACATTGAAATTCCCCCTTGCTGAAGTGTCCCAGCCCAATTGGATGGCATGGATGTTCTTCTCTTGCATGGAGCAGCTGATCCCGGTCCCTAACTCCCCAGGAGGCCCTCCACCCTCTCCTATTTAAACACCACCTCCTCTCGGCCATGAGTGGTGCTGAACCAACCTTAAGGAAACTCTGCCAAAATCACTCCAGACTCTCCCCCACACTTAGAGCATTTGATCCCCACTGTTCTCTTGCCCTAATCCCCATTAATTGAGCTCAATTTTGGAGCTCAATTCTCAGGCCAGAACAGGACACTCCCAAATCCTCCACCAAAGTCAAATTAAACTCACCCACACCTGCACAAGACCAAGAGAAGGAGTTCCCCAGTGAAAGCCCCCTCTCCAGGCCACCCATCTGTTCCAGACTCCAAGCTTTGTAATCGGCTGTGGTCGAAATCATACCTGGACAATTCACCAGGTCAAGGGACTTAATCTGGAGCTTGCTTGGACCCAATCGAAGGTGACACAAGTCTCAGATCGAAGCTTCACTTCTCTGAGCAAAGGTATGGACTCACTCTTCTTCCCGAGCTTACAGAGATTCTCCATTTAATTTGAATCAATTTCAATGCATGTTTACCGTATGGATGTGTTCGTCTCCTCGAGACGAATCCATAGAGCATAAGAACACAAAAATCCGTTGAGAATCGAGTGAGAAATTAGGGTTAGATGGTTGACGGTCACGGGTGCACACCAGTCGTAGACGATGACTGAGAGCCGTCGGATCGAGAGTGTATCGAGCGAAGGGTCTGGATTGAGCTGGACAGCACGATGGTGCATGAACTGCGGGCCCCTGGATCGCTGAGTCGGATGGCAGCGCCGAATCAGGAGACGACGTGTGGCCTTTCGGAGCTGCTGAGGATGGCATGGCGCCACGTGGATAAGTAGGAAATTAGGGCTATTTTCTATTTATTTAATTACCAGAACTTAGAAAATTCATAACTTTGTGTAGGAAAATCCTAAAAATAAAATAAAAATACCCTTTTGCTCAGTGAACAGAGGAGAATAATGTGGAAAAGAAATCATGTAATTTCATCAAGTATTTTATTTTTAATTATTTATTTACTCTCTGCACTATTTCAATTCTCCATGCATGTATACAATTTACCATGGCATGAGACCATAGGGCTTTTGAAGCCTCTGAATTTGGGGATATTTCCTGAATTTTCCAAAGTCAGAGGCCATCCCTATGAAGAGTTGTTGATTTTTCAATTCTAGGTCACTATTCTGAGTATTTTAATTCCAATAATTAGCATGTTGTGAAATAAATTCTAGGAAAATTTGGTGATGTTTCTTATGACCAGAGGACCCTAGGGAAAATAGTTTTTAAGTTAACTCACTTGTAATAACCCTAATTGGCTTAAACACCCAAAATGAAGCTTTAATTAATTCGAGCTAATCATACATCAAATTGACTTGAAATCAATTCTCCACTGACCTTTAGGATCAGAGGAACCCACCATAAGCGTTTGAAGTCAATTGAACATGGTTAGCTCTATCAAATGAGTTGATTAAGCCATTTAGCCAAAACTAAACTTCAAAAATTCATAACTTTCAAAATATTTCTCAAAAATTCACCAAATTAGTTTTGAAGCCTCTCTGATATCAGGAAAATTTAAGAAAATTAAAATTATAATTTTCTAAAAAAGTTGATTTTTTGCATTATTTTAATATTTTTAATAATTAAAAAATAATAAAAATCACAAAAATAATAAAATTCACCAAAATGTCACATTTGAATTTTAATCACTTGGGAACAAACCCCATATTTTTCTTAAGTCTCTATGATGAGATATTAAATTTTAAAGCCCTAAGGTAATTTTAAAATTAAAAAATGCATTTTCTAGCATTTTCACTAAAATAATTCTAATAAATCAAAGAAAAATCAGAAAATTGTAAAAATTTGTTCTCTGATTTCCTTGATATCAGAGAGATTTTTGAAAAATATAAAATTTATTTTTCAACCTTTATTTTATTTTTAAATTAATTAATACTCCAAAACTCAAAATAATTATAATAAAAATAATATAATTCCAAAAATCACCAAAATTGGTCCAAGTGGTCCTCTAGTCATTAGTAATGTCCCATAATTTTCTTAAGGACAGGAAATTTACCTTGGTCATATTATTAAATTTTCCTTGAAAATCCCTATTTTCCACCAAAAATAATTACATAAATAAATTAAATTCAGAAAAATCACATTTTCTCCTCTAATGTCTAAATTGACATATGAGTGAAGTCACATAAAAATTTCAAGTTCATTTAAGCTCAATTTAGTGAGTTATGAAATTATTAAGTTTAAAGGGCAAAATGGTAATTAAAATTTTAACCTATAATTAAAAATTTTAGGTTTAATTAAAAGGGTGGGTAAAATATTTGATACTAAGTTGATTTTGGATGTTTGAAACTTAAATGGTTTAGGGTAGGAACCCACCAATCATTTTAAGAATAATTAAAGTAAACCTTAATTAATTAGTTAATTAAAATTTGGAAGAATAATAAAAAAAATTGGAATTATTAAAATAGAGATATTATTAGGAGGAGATTTGTTCTTTAATTTAAGAATCCCCAAATTAATCACCTCAATAATATTTAATTCCTAATTAAAATGATAACCCAAATTAAAGATTTAAAATGCTAAAAGACTTAATCATTAAATTAAATTAAAGTTAAAACATTTAAATTAAATCCTTCTAAGATTTCAATTAAATTAATATTTTAACAATTAAAATTAAATCATCCTTAAAGCATAAAAAAATAAAATATTAAATTAAAATTAAAATTAAATTAAATTTAAATTAAACTAAATTAAATTAAATTAAATTAAATTAAAATTTAAATTAAATTAAATTAAATTAAATTAAACTAAATTCAATTAAATTAAATTAAAACATATTAAATTAAATTAAATTAAATAAAAAAATAAAATTAAAATTAAATTAAAATTAAAACTAAACCGAATTAAATTAAATTAAAATTAAATTAAATTAAATTAAATTAAATTAAATATAACATCACCTAAGAGATAAAGAGTTCAAAATAAATCTAAAACAACTTGAACACTATTCCAAACTTAAACCCATTAATTGAAATTAAATTAAAATCACAAATTACTTGAACATCAATTTGCCCTCAAGAGCTCTTGTTGTCATAACTTCTAAATGGAGTGTTAAGTGAAGTGTTACTTCACTTATAGGATATTCAAATGTCCTAATTCACTGAGCAAGATAACAAAACTTAAACTCCTGGATGATTAATTCACTTGTATAATTAAATTCTCTTGGACTTAAAACAATCCTAGAGGCATTGAAAAGATATTTCAGACTCGTCTTAAGCACTTCCTCAATATGATAGGATATTTATAAGAACAATTGAACTTAATTGTTCTTTGATGAAGAAAATCATTCTTAAACCAAAACACAAGAACCTAGACGTCATAGGAGATGACTAGTTATAGGATTAGGACTTTGGTAGACAACCAAAAACCTTTCCCTTAGCTTTACTTAGGTACTTGTTGGAATATTTAAATGTCTTAACATGTGTTTTAAGTGCAGCTTGGGATGACGGGAAGACCCTCCAGGTACGCTTTTATTTTATTGCAATTTACTTTATTACAATTTACTGTACTTTTCTTGCATGATAAACAACTGTTGCATGAAAACCCACACCTCTAGGATAGTCCCTAAAACTGAAACCAAAACTAAATTAAAAATTATTACAAGATAAAATTCACCACTATAACATTTCAAAATATAAAACAACTCAAAATTTAATCACAAACAGAACACCAAAACTACAACTACAACTAAATTAAAACGTCTTGTTGGATGATCGGGAATACCTCGGATGATATAACCTACATGTTGCTAACGGGATTTCCTACGGTCCAAATGAAAGTGTGGAACTCATTTAGTTGAGTTTAGCAAATTCATCTGGACTAAGTGAATCCGATAAAAATAACGATGCCGGAAGGATAGAACCGTGGGATCTTAACCGGTGTTGTTATAATAACTTTAAGATTTGTTTTAATTAAAATATCAAAAACACCTGGATTTTAAGATTTTCTCTAAATCAAAACACTTCTCTCATCTCCTGATTTATGACTTCTAAAACTAAACCTCTGCAACAACAAGGAGCTCGGAGCATGGTGGGCAGCACGGTCATCTTCATCAACAAAATAACTCTACATCAGCTAAACATTTCTTAGAATTAAATAAATAAACCATAGGACTTCGAGGTAGTTTTCCTAGTGCAACATAAATCCTCAACCTTTTGTTAGGCATTTGCATTGCAAATTAAGCCCTAACCGGTCTTAGGATTCCGAGGTAGTCGTTCGGTACGACATAAACCCTCACATCTTCGAGGCTGTTTGTATGATTATGTCATACGAATATAAGTCCTGATTAATTAAAATTGGCAAGATCAAAACATTTAATAAACATTAGGACTTTCCTAAATTCAAGCCAAACAATAGGATAGTCGGAAAATTACCTAAGTTCGCTTCGAATCTGTAATTTCTCCTACCTTTCTTCCTATGAATTCCCAAAATAAAATGTTCCAAATTTGATCCATTTCCTATCGAAATTCCAAAATTCAATCCCTTGAAAACTTAAACTTTGAAATTCTTGAGAGCGAAACTACGATTATTATCGAGAGTTTTCTTAGGTGATTCCCGTCACTTAAGATGTAATTAACTATAGGGGCTTGCCCTTATAGGGAATTTTAAGAACCCGAGTAATATAAACCTCGCTTAATTTCTTTGTATTAAGCAGGGGAACTTGTCGGCTTATAAAATTGGTTCACAAACCAAACAGATGTCACAAATCTTCTAGTTTATTTAATAGAGCCCCATCATCAAGTAGTGTGTCTATTCTTCAGGATAAATACACAACTTGTGATGTGGCGCTCATTTATATAAACTATTTGGGATGTGAGATCAATTTGATTTCATATCTTAAAATTTTTAAACTTAAAATTATTTTCAAAATCAAATGCTACTTTCCAAATTATATATATATATATTTAAATTAAATTTAAAATCTAAAATTCACCGAAAATTTCTATAGGCGACCCATTTTCAAAAATACAACACTCAACCTAAAAATATGCAGACAGGAGTCTAAACAGTGGCTCCTATATCCGAGAGAAATTGGCTATACCCGTTCAAGACAGAAATGAACGTGGCATGCCAACTGAAAGAATGGTAGTTTGCTCCACTATAGACATGCATACACTACCGATTTATGAAAGCAAAACTATCTTATCAAAATGGAGAGAGGAACTAGTCCCAGCGGAGTCGCCAGAAGTATGTCGGCATATTTTCAAGTTGTGTTTTGAAAAAGGGGTCTCTTACAGAAGTTGTCGGTGAATTTTAAATTTAATTTAAATTTATATATATATATATATATATATAGTTTTAGAAAGAAGAATTTGATTTTGAAAATAACTTTAAGTTTAAAATTATTTTAAGATATGAAATCAAACAGATCTAAAATCCCAAATAGTTTATATAAACGAGCACCACACCACAAACCGTGTATCTACCTTGAAGAATAGACACACTGCTTGATGATGGGGCTCAATTAAATAAACTAGAAGATTTGTAACATTTGTTTGGTCTGTGAATCAATTTTATAAGCCGAAAAGTTCCCCTGTTTAATATAAAGAAATTAAACAGGGTTTATATTACCTGGGTTCTTAAAGTTCCCTATAAGGGCAAGCCCCTATAGTTAATTACATCTTAAATAACGGGAATCACTTAAGAAAACTCTCGATAATGATCAGTGGTTTCGCTCCCAAGAATTTCAAAGTTTAAGGTTTTTAAAGGATTGAATTTTGGAGATTTCAACGGGGAATGGATCAAATTTAGAACAGTTAATTTTAGGAGTCCAAAGGAAGAGAAGTAGGAGAAGCTGAGGATCCGAGAAGAATCTTGGCAACTTCCTAAACTATTATATTGGTTGGCTTCAATTTAAGAGTATGTTTAATGTTTCAATCCTGCCAATTTTAATTAATTATGACTTATATTCGTATGACATAATCATAGAGATAGCCTCGAAGATGTGAGGTTTATGTCGTAACAAACGACTACCTCGGAGTCCTAAGACAGGTTAGGACTTAATTTGCATAACATGATTATGCAAATGTCTAACAAAGAGTCCAGGATTTATGTTGCACTAGGCAAACTACCTCAAAGTCCTATGGCTTGATTATTTAAAACTAGGAAAAGATTTTGCTGAAGTAGACACAAGCTTTTCTGACAAAGATGGTCGTGCTACCCACCGTGCTCCGAGCTCCTTGTTGTTGCAGAGGTTTAGTTTTAGAAAATGATAATCAAGAGATGAGAGAAGTGTTTTGGTTTAGAGAAATCTTAAAGTCCAGGTGTTTTTAATATTTTGTTAGGGGAATATTAAAGTTGATTATAACAACACTGGTTAAGATCCCACGGTTCCATCATTCCGGCACCGTTATTTTTATCGGATTCACTTAGTCCAAATGAATTTGCTAAACTCAACTAAATGAGTTCCACACTTTCATTTAGACCGTGGGAAATCCCGTTAGCAACACGTAGGTTACATCATCCGAGGTATTCTCGATCATCCAATAAGTCATTTTAATTTAGTTAAAGTTGTGGTTTTGTTGTTCTATTTGTGATTAAATTTTGAGTTGTTTTATATTTTAGATGTTGTGTTGGTGAATTTTATCTTGTGTGACTTTTAATTTAGTTTTGGTTTCAGCTTTGTGGCTATCCTAAAGGTTTCAGTTTTCATGCAGGGTGTCAATCTTGTTTAACATGATAGAAAAGTAAAGTGCTGTGCAGGTAAGTAACTTGCAATAAAATAAAATCGTACTTGGAGAGTCTTCCCTTCATTCCAAGCTACACTTAAAACACATATTAAATCATTTATATAATTTGCAATGGGAAGGTTTTGGTTGTCTACCAAAGTCCTAATCTTATCGCTAGTCAATTCCTATGACGTCTAGGTTCTTTATATTTTGTAAATGATTTTCTTCATCTAAGAACAGTTAAGTTCAATTATTCTTCTTAAAACACCTCATTGTATTGAGGAAGTGCTTAGAACGGGTTCTAAACATCTTTTCAATATTTCTGAGATTATTTCAAGTCTAAATGAATTTTTATTGTAGAGATGAATCAATCATCCAGAAATTTTTAGTTAAGTTTTAACTCTTGCTCAGTGAACTTAAGACATTTGATTATCTTATGAATGAAGTGACATTTCACTTAATACTCCCTTTAAGAGTTATAATGATAAAAGTCTTTAGGGGCAAATCAATTCATTGAGAATTTCAATGATTTAAAATTAGAATTAATGTTTTAAGGTGATTTAATTTAGTTATAAAATTTTAATAAATTTAAGTTTGGAATAGTATTCAAGCTGTTTTATTCTTAAGTGTTTTAAAATTATTTGAATTGAAAGAGGAGTTTAAATTATTTAATTTAGACTTTAATGATTTAATTTTAATTTAATTGCAATATTCTAGATTAACTTTTAATTGGTTTGATTTTTTTTAATTAAGAATTATTTTTGTGAAATTGATTTTGATGTTTCAAGTTTGTTTTAAATTTGCTTTCAAGTGATTTTTGAAATTAATAATTTTTTTAATGTTTTAAATTTATTTCAATTTAATTATCAAGTTATTTAATATTTTAAGTTTTGATTTAATTAAGGGTTACCTTTTCTTTATTATTAATTTATTAATTTAAATTATCATCTTAAGTTTAATTAAGAGTTAAATATAATTAAAGTGATTCATTTGGGGATTTTAGTTTAAGTGATTATAGTCTCTCTAAATTATTTCCCCATTTTAATAATCCAAAATTTTAATTATTCTTCCAAAATTCAAATTATTTAATTAATTAAGGTTTCATTTTTTTTGGTTTATTAAAAGTGATCAATGAGTTCCTACCCTTTTATTTTCCAAAGTTTCAATCATCTAAGAAATAATTAAGATCAAATATTTTACCCCCCATTTTGATTAAACCTAAAGTTTTAATTAGGGGTTAAAATTCTTAATTATTAATATGCCCTTTTAAGCTTAATTATTTCATAACTCATCAAATTGAGCTCAAATGAGCTTAAAATTTTTATGTCACTTCACTCACATGTCAATTAAGACATTAGAGGAGAAAATGTGATTTTTCTGAATTTAATTTAATTTATATAATTATTTTAATGGAAAATAGGGATTTTCAATGGAAATTCAACAACATGACCAAGGTAAGGTTTCTATCCTTAAAAAAATTATGGGATGTTTCTAATGACTAGAGGACCACTTGGACTAATTTTGGTGATTTTTTAAATTACATTTTATTTATTATAATTATTTTGAGTTTTGGAGTATTAATTAACTATAAAACAAAATTAAAGCTAAAAAATGAATTTTATATTTTTCTTAAATCTCTTTGATTTCAAGGATTCCAAAGAAATAAATATTATAATTTTCTGATTTTTCTTTGATTTATTAGAATTAATTTAGTGAAAATGTTGAAAAATTCATTTTTTAATTCAAAAATTGTTTTAGGGCTTTAAAATTCAATATCTTTACTTTGAGGCTAAGGAAAAATATTTGGTTTGTTCCTAAGTGATTAGGACGTGAAATATGACATTTTTATGATTTTTAATATTTTTGTGATTTTTATGATTTTTTAATTATTAAAATATTAAAATATGGTGAAAAATGAAGATTTTTAGAAAATTCCAATTTAAATTTTCTTAGACTCTTCTATTACCAGAGAATTCCCCAAACCAATTTGGTGAATTTTGAAAATGTATTTTTGGAGTTATGAATTTTCAAAGTTTAATTTTACTCATGTGACTTAATTAATATATTTAGTGGGGTTAAACATTTCCTATTGATTCCAAATTTTTATGTGAGGTCCCTCTGGTCTTAAAGATCAGTGGAGAATTATTTTCAAGTTCTTTGGATGTGTGGTTAACCCTAATTAATTAAATTTCAATTTTGACATAATTATCCTAGGGTCCTCTGGTCCTAAGAAACTTCCCCAAATTTTCCTAGAATTTTCTAAGCAATATGCTAATTAATGGAATTAAAATACCAAAAACAGTGACATAAACTTGAAAAATACATAACTAGCCATAGAGATAGCCTCTGACCTTCAAAAATTTAGGGAATGTTCCCAAGATCAGAGGTTTCAAAAGCCCTATGGTCTCATGCCATGGTGAATTGTCTATGCAAATGAAGAATTAAAATACTGAAATGAGTAAATAATTAATTAAAAATAAAATACTCATCAAATTAACTCAATTCTTTTTCCACATTATTCTCATCTCTTCACTGAGTAAGAGGGTAATTTTATTTTATTTTTGTGATTTTTCTACACAAAGATATGGATTTTCAAAGTTTTAGGCATTTAATTAAATCAAAAATTCCATATTTTCCTACTTATCCGACTCAGCGCCACAGCAACCTTAGCGTCTCCGAAGCTCCACGCGGCGCGCTCCCATTTGCCGCCGCCATCCTACTCAGTGTCACACGGCCCGCGGTTCACGTATCGTTCCCTGGTCCGACGCAATCTGAGTCGTCCAGTCGATACACGCTCGATCCAACGGCGGCTGGTCGTCGTCTCCGGCTGGTGTGCACTCATGACCGTCCACACTCAAACCCTAATATCTCCCTCGTTTCTCAATGGATTTTTGTGTTCTTATACTCTATGGATCCATCTTGAAGAGACGAACACATCCATATGGTTTACATGCTATGAAATTAACGCAAACTGAATGAAGAATCGTTGGAAGCTCGGGTTAAAGAGAAGTCTCCATATCTTGGTTCAGGAGGTGATGCCTCCACTGAATGTGCTCGACACGTTCGTTGGAGCTGGAAGAGCCTAGGGATGAAGCATGTGGCTCTGGTGAAAGGTCTAAGTATGAAAGTGACCAGGCCCGATTTCAGACTTTGGAGGCTAGAGCAATTGGGTTGCTTGGAGAGGGGGCTTTCACTGGGGAACTCCTTCTCTTGGTCCTGTGTAGGTGTGGGTGAGTTTAATTTGATTTTGGTGGAGGTTTGAGAGATGTCCTGTTATGGCCTGAGAATTGAGCTCCAAAATTGAGCTCAATAAATGGGATTTAGGGTAGGAGAACAGTTGGGATGGATTGCTCTTGGTTAGGGGAAGCTCTGTGAGGAGTTTGGAGGGATTCTGTGAAGGTTGATTTCAGCTAACCTTTTGGCCGAGAGGGGGTGGCTGGTTTAAATAGCCCTGGCCAGGGCTTCCCAAGGGCAATTGATGGCTGGGATCAGCTTCCTAGGAGAGGAGATGAAGAGTTGTGATGGCCAATTGGAGTGGGGCAACTCAATAGGTGACAATTTGAAATTTGGCTCATTCCAAGCTCCTCGACCATGGTGTTTTCTGGCGGCCTGGTGGCTGGCCGGCCAGAGTCAGGTCACCATCTGACTCAGGGGAGTCAGGGCTAGGGTTTGGTGTAGTCAATTGCCTTTGGACATGTGTAAAGGATTTTATTTAAGTGTAAAGGGGGGAAGGCTCATTTTGTCTTGATTTGGTCCAAGGCATGGTTTAGTCTAGGTACACCTCCCCAAGGATTGACTTTGGGCTGAGGGAGAATCATTTGGGTCAGCTAGGAAGGGGTGGTGAAGTCCCTATCCAAGGTGATGTGGCTATGCTTGGTTTAGAGTGTAGCATAAATGGAGTTAAAAGGGCTTAATGAAGGCTTAGTAAAGGCTCCCCTCTTCTTGCCATAAATGACTAGTTGAGGTGTCAAAACTCTCATGACTTCATATGGCTTGTAAATGGCTCACATTTGGCTTACATTTGGCTTGGAAAAGGTTGGCTTGTTTCATGAAAAGGGTTTTGGCATTTTTGGTGAATTTAGAAGAAATTGACATGTGGCTTAGTTTAGAAAAGTTTAATGATGAATTTGAAACTTAGGGAGTGATTTAAATCAAAGGGGTGATGAGGTGAAAGTGTCATGTTGGCTTTGGAATGACTTTGGGCCTTTTGGATTTGGTGAACATGGGCTTTTAGAATGGTTTAAAAAAGTGGGCCTTTAGGTTTGAAAACAAATTGGTGGATGGAATTTTTGTGAAGGATTGGGCCAAAAAAATGTTTGGTTTAGTTTAGGGATGTGTCATGAGTGATTTGAAAAAAATTTGAGGTGATTTGGAGTTGAATTGGGTTTGATTTGGGACTTTTTTGGTAAAGGGGCCAAAGTGGGTCAAATTGGGCTAACTTGGACTAAGGTTGGGCTAATTAGATTTGGTGTAAAATTAATGTTTAGAAATGTTTATGGGAGTGTTACAAAGAGTTTTCAATTTTGGTTGGGCTTTGATTTTGGGATTTGGGCCTATTTGGGTTAAGTTTGGGTTTAGGCCAATTTAGGGGATTTTGGTTTTGGGTTAGGTTTAGGTGGAGTTTAGGTTCAAATTTGAGGCAAATAAAGTTAGTGTTTTGTTTTTGGGAATGTTAGGAAGGTTTTAGAAAAGATTTGGGGCCAATTGGGATTGAATTGGGTTGGTTTGGGCTAGGCTTAGGTCCTGGGCCAAAATTGGGTTTTAGGTCAAATTGAAATTGGATCCAAATGTCAATCAAATTGGACTTGGATTTGGTCTAGATTGATATTGGGGATATTGAATTGAAATTTAAGACTGAATTGGATCAAAATTAGGATCAATTGGGTTGATTTGGTTTGATATTGGGTCCATTTAGGTTAAAAATGGGTCAAATTGGGGATTTTGATAAAAGTGGGCTAAATTGACAAAATTGGCTTATGGTGTAGTTGAATAAAATAAAATTGGGAATATTTGGGATTTTCTATAATTTTTTGGGAATTTTTGAAATTTTTGGATTTTTTTGGTTAGAAGGGCATTTTGGGTATTGGGGGGTATTTTTGGAAATTTTGATATATTTAGCTAAGGATGATCAATTTGAATGGTGGAAAATGTTTAGGATTGGTTTTGAGGAATTTTGGGTAATTTAGGCAATTTTGCAAATTTTGTGCAATTTCAAGGGTATTTGGTAGGTTTGGTAGGTTTAGGGTCCCGGAGGTCAAAAATTGAAATTTTGGAAAAATGAAGGTTGATCAAGTGTGAGTGAAATGAAATCATTTTGGTTGATCCATGAATCCATATCAAGACCATAAGAGCCATGAGAGGACTCATTTGAGGCATTCACTATGTTGTTCCTAACCCTCTTAGCCAAGGGCCTAGGGGTTAAGGTCCATCCATATGAATTACCTACATGAGTCAAGAAGTCGAGCTAGGTATAAATGGTTTTAGGATTTGGAATGTGTGTGCAAGTCAACCCTCACCAGACCAGGCCACCCAGGGTAGTCCTAAGGCCAAAGAGTCCTATAGGTAACTCATCCTTTAAATCTCCACATTTGATCTTAACCCTCCAAGTGAGTTAGGGGTTTATAATCAAACTTATGGGATTTGCAGGGAGTTAAGAGGTGTTTGAATTTCTAAGTGGTGGGTTCCATTTCTAGTCCTCTAAGATAGTCAAAGGGAAAGCCTAAGGCTAGATCCTAAGTACTAAGGAGTGAGAAGAGAAAAGACCTCATCAAAAATAAGGTCAACACCAGCATCCAACCAGTTTAAAATTTCTTTCTTAACAACATATTTCATGATAGGATTTAATCTCTTTTGAGGATCAGGTCGAGGTTTTCAATTCTCTTCCATAAGGATTCTATGCATACAAATTGAAGAACCGGTTCCTTTAATATCGGCTATTGTCCATTCAAAGGCTTTCTTATATTTCTTTAGAATTTCAAGCAAACTCTCTTCTTCTTTTTCAGTCAATTGAGAAAAAATTATAACTGACAAAGTTAAGGAATCACTTAAAAAGGCATATTTTAAATGAGTAGGAAGTATCTTTAATTCTAGTTCAGGAGGTTTTTCAGTTGATGGACTAAAAGAATCATCTTTTTCAATCATGTCCAACAATTCAAAATTTTCATGAACATAATTTATATTTTTCTCATGAAAATCTTCATAACATTGTAATTCCTTTTCTTACTCGTGTTTCAATTTTTCACTTTTAGGGTTCTCTTCATAATTTGATTTGAAATGACATTCACTTAGATATCTGATAACATCCATCCTATAACATTCATCATTTTTACCTCTTGCAGGATATTTCATTAATTTTGAGATATTGAATGTAACAGTTTGATCATTGGCTCGCATAGTTAATTCCTCTTTTTGTACATTTATCATCGCTCTGCTTGTGGCTAGGAAATGTCTCCCTAAAATTATGGGTATCTCTTTATCTTCCTCCATATCTAGCATAATGAAATCAACAGGAAAGATAAATTGATACACTTTCACTAAAACATCTTCTATAACTCCTTTATGATATGTAATCGAATGATCCACTAATTGCAAAGTTACACTAGTCGAGGTTCTTTCTCTTAATCCCGATCTTTTGAATATAGATAATGACATAAGGTTAATGCTTGCACCTAAATCACATAAAGTTTTCCCATAAAATATATTTCCGATTGCACATGAAATTGTGAAACTAGCAGGATCTTTAAGCTTTTCGGGAAGCTTTTTCTAAATTATAACACTACACTCCTTACTAAGTGCAACAGTTTCATTATCTTCAAACCTCCTTTTTCTGTTGAGAATACCCTTCATAAATTTTACATAGCTTGGCATTTATTCTAAGGCTTCAGCAAATGGAATGTTAATTGTAAGCTTCTTATATATTTCCAAGAACTTTGAAATTTGCTAATCCAACTTTTATTGTCGAAGTCTCTCAGGAAATGGAGGTAGTGGCTTTTCTAAATCAATCTTAGGTGGAGAAATAGATCTTTCCAAACCTTTCGGAGTGTCCTCTTTTAGTTCTTCAATTTATTCTTTCTCTACTTCAATCTCATTTTAAACTCTACCTTCCAACTCTCTTCCACTTCTCAATTGAATAGCTTTTACTTACTCTTTATTTCTGTCTCTTAGATTTACTTCTCTTTTACTAGTAAGTGTTCCTTGGGATCTATTACTTAATGAATTGGCAATTTGTCCTAATGAATTCTCAATATTTCTGATTGTAGCTTCTTGACTTTGCAATTTATTTCCCATTTGTAACACCACTTTTTCTATAGACAACTTCTTCTCCTTAAATTATGAATTATTATTAAAACCTAGAGGATATGTTGGTCTATAATTATTATTTCGTTGGTTGTTCCAGTTCCCCAATGAGTTTGCTTAGTTGTTCCCCCATTATTGATTACTATCACCCGGATTATTGTTATTCTAGTTAAAGTTTGGATGATTTTTCTAACCTGGGTTATAATAATTTGAATATGTGTTATTAGGCTTGTTATATAGCATTCAAAGTTTCTAATGATGTTTGAGAATCAACCATTTGACCTAATGAATTTTCTTCAATCATGGAAATTGACTGAGAAAAATTCATTTCAAAATAGTCTATCTTCCTTGAAATTGCAGCAACATGATTTGCTAGCATTGCAAAAACGTCATTTTCATGAATATTGACTACCTTTTAGGATGTAACTTTTTAGAAGGCCATTGAAAATTATTAATAGTCATTTCTTCAATTAAAGCATAAACGTCAGTAAACTATTTAGACATTAATGAACCACCAGCAGCGGCATCGATAATAGATCTAAGAGATCCAACTAATCCATTGTAAAAAATTTGTATTATTAACCAATCTGGTATTGAATGATGTGGACACTTTCTTAGGAGATCTTTAAATCTTTCCCATGCTTCATAAATAGATTCCCCTTCAAACTGACAAAATGATGTAATATCATTTCTAAACTTCTCAGTCTTTGATGGTGGAAAATATTTAGCAAGGAATTTTTGTCCTAAATCACTCCAAGTTCTAATAGATCCAGGTGCTAATGAATTTAACCATATTTTAGTCTTATACCTTACAAAGAAAGGAAAAAGTCTAAGTCTAATAGCATCATCTGAAACACCATTGTATTTAAAAGTAGCTCATAATTCTAAAAATTTGGCAAGATGTAAATTAGGATCTTCAGTTAGCGCTCCCCCAAACTGATTATTAGATACCATTTGGATAATAGCAGGTTTAAGTTCAAATAAATTAGCCTCTACAGCAAGGTGTTGAATACTACCATGAAGTTCATCTACTTTAGGGTTAGCATAATCTCTCAAAGGTCTGAATTCTTAATGGATTTCAACATTTTGATTATTTTGATTCGGCATTTCTTGAATATTT
Source organism: Papilionanthe hookeriana x Papilionanthe teres (assembly GCA_022702705.1). Taxonomy (NCBI): domain Eukaryota; kingdom Viridiplantae; phylum Streptophyta; class Magnoliopsida; order Asparagales; family Orchidaceae; genus Papilionanthe; species Papilionanthe hookeriana x Papilionanthe teres. The sequence continues at coordinate 43,293,448 of CM040430.1, read as the reverse complement.
TTATCTTTTTCTGTATTTTTAATTTTTTTGATTTTTCTAATAGCTCTTTCTAATTCATAATCGTAAGGCATAAATCCCACAGAACTTGACTACGTATACACAATTATAAAATAAAATAAAACAAAACACTAACAAAGGCAAGGAAAAGTAAAATTTTGGTTTTTCTTAAATTTTCTTTAAACAAAATTTTAATTAATTTACCTGAAAATGGTGCCAAAACCTTGATCTGCAAATAGTTATGCTTACGGTTTACACTTTATATTTCTTTTCAACAATAATATATCTTTCTTTATAACGGCACCAAAAACTTAATTCTGCAGCAAATAAGAAATCAACTTTAATTATTTTATAATATGGGATTCTACACAAGTATACGTATCATTTATCAAATAATATAGGACTTTCTGATTAAGCCCCGAGATATCGAACCCACCGGGAAATGTCTAAAAATTTAAAGAAAGTAGAAAAACAACTTTTTACTTTTCGAAATGATTTTGTAAGTTATGTTTTAAAGATAGAAAGTTTAAACTCTTTTTGATAATTTTTAATAAAATGTAAAGCAAGCAACTAAACTTATCAAGATTATAAAAAAGATATTAAAGCAAATGGAAATAAAATAACTTTTTCCTACTCCATGAAGTAGTAATAATTATGGAATTTTTTTATGGAAGTATCTAAATGTGTTGTGCAAATAAGAGCAGTTATATTCTTTACTCTTACTTGGTTCTATAAAGAACATAGGTTAATCTGAAGTTTTGAAATCTTGTGGATGGGTTAGGCAGGGAAGATACTAACTCTCACTCTAGAGTTCCCTCTTCTCTCTCCACCTTGGGGCTAATGATGCGACTTTTATATGCAAGAATTTATGAACCAAGATTTATATATTTATAATGATTTTGTAAAGTCATAATTTCAAATGCAAGTATACGTATCGTATCAAGTAATACAGAACTCTAGTGGAGTCCCATTTATCGATCCCACATGGAAGCGAGGTAAGATGTCCTTAATCAAATTCTAGTCTACTTTTATTAGACTTTAGTTTGGAAGGTCGATATAAGTGGTTTTTTTTTAACAATTACTCTTAAAGGTAAATCTTAATTTTAAAATAACTAATAACTACTCTTAAAAGAAAATATTAATACTAAAGATAACCCTTTCTGGATAAACAGGCTCGGAGAATTTTGAGATAATAAAAGCTACTATTCTTAAGTAATGAATTGGATAATGTAAAGGAATGAGATGCTTTAAATATTGTATGTACCAAATAGAAGCAATCATATTCTTTACCCTCTTCCGAGTGCATAAAGAACATTGGTTAATCCTAGATTTAGCCCCAAAATCCAAGGTTAGGCTGGGAGGATATTGGCTCTCACTCTAGAGCTCTCACTTCCCTTTGCCTGAAGGCTAACTCTCACTTTAGTTTCCAAACACTAGGACCAAATTGGAGATTTTAGTCTATCACCCTAAAATCTCCAATTCTACGCCCATCAAACCAAATTTCCCTATTTATTTGCACTCAACCCCCATGAACTATGTAATTCATTCATAGACATTGAATGTGGTTCCACTTTGTTAATAATTACATCGCCCTTTTGGGACAATGCAATTACAACGAATTTAACAATACAACTGGCCCTTATTGTAATGTAAATGAAGTATAAGTAAAAACCATCATATTCATAATTAAATCCACTTCTAATATGCATTACAATATCCTAAACATGAATCATACTCATTGCAAAAGAAAGTAAAATGAAAACAATGAAATAATCTTCTTATGTCGCTATTTCCAAATAAGAAGAAAGAATAAGAGAAAGTCATCACAATGCACAAAGAAAGCACAATGGAAAAAATCATTTCAAAGCAAATTCACAAGATAAGTGTTTACAAAATCATAAGATAATGAAGAACACAATACTTAGCTTTTTCCCCCTTGAAAGAAAGATGAAAATCTCTCCCATAATGTCCCCCGCTGATCTATGCAATGCTAGAACATTCCCTTACAAATTCTCTCAAAATCCCCTCACCAATCTCTCTAAAAAGGTATAAATCTGCATTTCTACTCCTATTCTAAGATCTCTCAACATTCTCACATTTTTCCTAACATCTACTACCATTTTTTGGCTTCAAATTCACTTTAAAATAGTATAGGGACAAATTTCTCAAGAGATGCTTGAAGAAACCTTCCAAAAAAAGCGTCTAGATCCAATGTATATGGCCAACAACCACTTATGGCATAGTTCGGCGCTGTCCGGCACTATCCAGCACTATTTCTAATGATATTTTCGTGCTTTCTAGACTCTGGCACGGTCCAGCGCTGGTTAGGGCGCCATTCGGTGCCCTACTCTACGCAGCTCCACCGTTTTGCTTCGTTTGGCTCCATTTTAGTTCCGATTCGCCCCATTTTAGTTACGTTGTATTCCAAACAGATTTCCCTACAAAATAAGCATAAAACTGCATTTCTTTAAAGTGTAATATCATTTAAAAGTATTCAAGAAGTGAAAAGAGATTATGCAAATAAAGACTTATCAAAATGTGTCAGGCCAAAATTTGTTTTTTTACTTATTTTTGCTCCAAATTGCACCATTTTGGTTTCCTTCTCTCTAAAAGTCATTTCTTGTACCTAAAACCAAAAAACATACAAAATACCTTCCTTTAAAGTGCAGTATCATCAAAAATAGGTATGAAATAGACATTAAAAAACTATCAAACTTTCAGTGGATCAGCTAACATCTCATAACAAAATTTAAAACATCAAATCAAATTGGGGGCTTTAGCCTTACACTCTAAAGTCCTCTAATTTTACACTTGCACTCGACTATATACACCACATTCTCACCCATACAATTTCTTGTGATTCTCTCCAATTGTTGATTAAGACAATAGCACATTGGTTGTTACATGTTCTCACAATAAATTTTAACATCTTAATTGGCCAAATCAGGAAGTAAATGAAGTGCAAGGTAGTGGAATCATCACAACTTCTTCCAACATTAAACACATATATTTCACACAACTTCCATCCATAATTTAATTACTTCATTAGTTAAAAGGAAAAAGATAAAGAAAACTACTCATAACTCATGGAGAAAATAAAAACAAAATTTGATTTAAAAGCAGAGGTCATAGTGAAAATGCAACAAGTCTTACTTTAAATCTAAATGTAAGAACAAAGATAAAAATTTATCTGAAACTCCTCTCCACAAGACTTTTGAATTTTCCTGGAACTTTTCTTTCCACTAAATGAGTCCTCAGAGTGTGTCACCCAACTTTGTAGACTCGAACTCTGACTTTAAACTCCAATACAAACTAGATAAATTGATAAAAGAAAATTGGTGAGAAGAAGGCTTCAACACAAACTCTTTCCCCTCTAAAACTCTCTATAATACTCTAATGACTCACTAAAAACTCTTTACACACACAAAAAAGACTCTCAACGACTCTCAATAACTCCTTCTCTGATTATAAGTCTTCATTTTAATAATTTTTCAAAAGGTGATTTGGTGTCTCTTCAAATCATGTCCATATCCAATGTATCTTCCAAAGGATGCATCTCTTCTTTTGAATTTTCCACCCAAAAGAAGTTAAGGAAGTTTAAATAAAAAGTTTCTTTAAACACCTCTTAGAAATGGTGCCAAATTTTATTTAATTCACCACTTTCAACTGTCGTGCCTATGCGCCACCCCTTGGCGCTTAGCCTCTAGAGGCTAATTTTACACACTTCTCATTTTTACTTCAAATTTGATCTTTTTTTTGCTCCTTTCATCATAATAATTCATTTTAATCATACCTGCAAGAAAAACACAAAAATATCTTCCATTAAAGTGCAATATCATCAAAAATAGGTATAAAAGTGTGCATAAAAACACTATATATTTTAGGTGTATCAATAGCCGCCAATTTCAGGAGTATTTTGAAGTTAAACCCGTGGAGCAGAGCTGGATCGAGGATGATATCATTGACTTTAAGGACAAATATGCTCAACTTGTAGAGGATTATGCAAAGATTTTTAGGGAGAGGATTGAGTTGTTGGACATTACTGAAAATTTTAAACCTTTAATCCCTTCAATTGAGGAACCACCTGAACTTGAGATGAATATTCTTTCTAAGTATTTAAAGTATGCTTACTTGGCGAAGTCATCTACGTTGCTTGTGATCATATACTTTGAACTTAGTAGTTTACAAGAGAAAAAGTTAATGAAACTTCAGAGGAGTTTTAAGAAAGCATTTGGATAGACCCTAGCAGACATAAAGGAGATTAGATTTTTAATATGCATGCATAGGATCCTTATGGAGAAAAATCATAAGCCTAAGATAGATCCTCAGAATAGATTAAACTCTATCATGAAAGATCAAGTTAAAAAGGAGATAGTAAAGTGGTTAGATGCAAGCATTATCTACCTCATTTCATATAGTACCTAGGTTGGCCCGATCCATTGTGTACCTAAAAAGGAAGGAGTGACTTGTTAAGTGAATAAACAAAAAAGAATTGATACCTACTAAACATGTCACTAGGTAGCGTATATGTATTCACTTTAGCAAATTAAACTTAGCCACCAGAAAAGAACATTTTCTTTTACCTTTTTTAGAGAAGATGTTGGATAAGCTAGCTGATCACATATATTTTTGTTTTTTAGATGGGTACTCAGGGTACCATTAAATGCCCATTGCTCCGGAGGATCGGGATAATACCACATTCATGAGCGCTTATGGGGCTTTTGCTTTTAAGATGTTGCCCTTTAGGTTATGTAATGCTCTTACAACTTTTCAGTGTTTCATGATATCAATTTTTTGTGATGTAATCAAGAAAGGAATTGAAGTATTGATGGACGATTTTTTAGTATTTGGCCCTTCATTTGATCCTTTGCTTTGATCATCTGGCCAAAGTTCTAGGAAGGTGTGGAGAAATCAATTTACTTTTGAATTGGAAAAAACGTCAATTCATAATTTCTGAAGGCATTGTTTTAGGATATAAATTTTCTTAGAGATGTACGAAGTTAGATCCAACAAAAATTCATGTCACAGAGCGACTTTCCCCTTCCACTTCTATAAGGGGAGCTAAAAGTTTTTTTGGGACATGCTGGATTCTATCGGTGATATATTCAGGATTTTTTCAATTCAAGGATTCAGGCAAAGAAGTATCAATGATTGGGCCATCGAGATAACAAGTGATCTAACTTTTTATTAAAGAGTAGTACTAAGCCATAGAGTTGAAATATGGATGTAGTGTAGGTTTGACATTTCTTTTTAGAGAGGATTATCGCTTAAAAGTATCCAAGGGCTGGTGGAATTGATAGCCTTTACTACATCAAGTAAAAAATGAAAGGATTCAATAATTCATGCGCTTAATAAATAAAAGGGAGTGTCACAATTTACTCTATTTTTTTCCAGTCAAGATATGAAGCTTTGGGTATCAGTTTTAATTTTTTTACGTTATTCGTAATTATTATTTTTTAATTATTTTTTGATAATTTTGTGCTTAAATGTCCACCAAGGGAATAAAAAAACAAGCTTTCTAGCCACTTTACCTTTTTTTCATGGCATTTGAGCAAAATTGAAGTCTTTTTTTATTTTTTTTTGCTTACTTTCATTTTTATTCTTCTCATAATGTGTAGTCATTTTGACTTCATTTCCAAACAGAAACTATCATGAAAAATGAAAATCGGATTAATAATGTTAAATGAAGAATTTTAGTGGCTACAAATTTTCTTCCATTTAATTGAAGAAAATATCTGAGGTGTTATCAAAATATGAATACCTTTTTGAAAATAAAGGAAAAACTTTACCATCTTATTAATTATTCTTTGGATCTTAATGACTCAATATTTTTATTTTGGGATAAAGCAGATTTCATGATTTTGTTATTATTATTGAACATAATAATTCATGAAATTAGTGGACAATATAAGTTTTCACCAACCATAAAAGATGTTAGGAGACTCGTCTAAAAAATTTACGTAAAAGTTAAAAATATCGTTCTCTTCTATGAAATTAAGTAGAAACTCTCTCAGTAATCAAGCAAGAAAAACACTATATCGTTGAATCTTTCAATAAAACTCAGATTTATTGGATGGAATTAGATTACTGTCAATATTTCAAGTTAAAGTATAGTGATGATGCTATAGTTCTCAAATAAATTGTAAACAAATAAAAATGATTATTGACTTTTTGGTAGTGGTCATTGTTGAATTCAACCAAATTCGTATTCAAATCTTGAGCAGATATCATCTCTTAATTAGATTTTCTTATTTTGTTCAGGAACATCTTTCTATTTTCATAAACTACTTGTGTAATTATTATAAAAAAAAAAAGTGGCATGTTTAAATCAAATGTTGAAAATTTCATGGAAAACCCTTAGGCAACTGTGGAAACAAAGAAAAATTATCCAAAAAGCAAGACTATTTCATTGAGCCCAAAAGGCTCAACTCAATAAAAATTGATAAGTTAAGGTTTTTATTTAAATCATCGAAAAAATATTTTTTGGGTTATGTTCTCTTCCTTAAATTGTTAAATTCTAATCCATGCACTTGAAATTACTCTAAAACTCACATAATATATGTAGGAGGTTCCAATCACATGAAAAATCTTGCCAACCTTTTCCAAACCTTCAGTGCTTGTCTCAGCTTGTCTCAGTAGTAGGAAAATAAATGCAGCCAATAGCTCTTTTAACTAGTGTTGCAAACTATTATTTCTTCATTTACTCTCAACATTCTATTATATGTTCTAATATAGCTGTCAATGTCACCTTTCAGGAGAGAACAATCGAATATAATTAATTTTGCTGCAGTTAATATCATTTATTTTGACATCTCAACCACAAAATCATGAGAATAATATAAGCTAAATCCCTTCTGGTTTAAATAAAGGAAATTAAATCACATGGAAAGTCTTCTGCAAGCTAAAGATTTAGAATTTTTTTTTGGCAACTCTCACAGCAATGATTACCATACGACCACAACTTCATTTGGACCTCAAAAGCTACTTGACATCATTTTATAAATTCTCTCTTGCGCATAAAAAGTTCCTTAGCTTCAAAACCATAAAAATTCTGCAAATTCTATTTAAGGCATTAGAAGATAAGAATCAAATAATTATCATGAGAGAGGAGATTAATTTCTTGGAAAAAATTGTACTTTGAAAATTGTGGAGCTATTCAAAGGGAAAAAAATCAAGAAGTTGCAAGTGTGATTTCTTATCAAGATTTAATTTAGATGCAAGTTCAGAAAGTTATTGTTAGCAGCAAAATGATATACTCAATTCTATGAGATAAATCACTAGAATCAATTGTTCCTTTTGTTAAAATGAGTATAATCTTAGTTTTTTTTTTTTTTTTGGCTACTAATCATATGTTGTTCATAAAATATTATATGAAAAATGTTTTTTTACTTAGGCATTTTGAAAAAGATGTATATTTGGATTATCCACTGTGACTTAACCACTCTTTTACAAAAAAAATAAGGTGTGTGGATTAAAAAAAATACTATATGGTCTTAAACAATTTATAGTGTCATGGTTTGGTAGATTTGTGAAGGGTATGTTGAAATGGGATGCAAAACAAAGTTAACTAGATAATACTCTTTATGAAATATTCCACTGATATAAAATTTCTAATTCTTAATTTTTTGTTGATAATATAATTATTATAGGTGACGAGCATAGATAAAGTTGGGAAAAAAATTGATGTAAAGTTTGAAATCAATGGACTCATTGAGCTTAAAAATTTTCTAGGTATAAAGTGACTTAATTATAAAAATGAATTTTAAATCCCGTGGATCTTTTGTGAAGAGTATAATGTAATTCCAAGTCATGATAAACTCGTAAGTTAGGTCAGGAGCTGAACATAACTTAAGTAGGTACAAAATTTAACATTGGACAATTTCAAAATTTTCTGAAAGAAACTTAACTGTGTATCCTACCCTTCTCTTGACATTGCTTTTGCAATAAGCCTCGCAATTCAATTTATGCAAAAACTTAAGAAATCTCTCCTTTAAACTTTTTACAAATTTCTCCAGGTCTAAAATAAATTTCTCAAAATGGGATTCTCTAAAAAAAACATGAGGACCTATAAATTAAGAATTATATTGTTGTTGACTATTCTTGTTTTGTAATAGATAGGAGATCGACTTTAGAATATTGTATTACTATGAGGAGAAATTTTGGGTGATATTTCGAAGCAAAAAGCAACTTAATGTTATGAGTTCAATTGTTAAATTTGACTATAAGTTTTAAAAACCAAATGAAAAGTTCCCATAATATTATACTATGGCATTGAATGTCATCTACATTATACACAATTTAGTATAATATAATAGAATTAAATATGTGTAGATGGATAGACATTTCATAAAAATGAAACTATAAATTAGGTTAATTTTTATTCCATAAATTCTAATGAGAAGTCCACTCATTGCATTTAACAAAATATTTTGCAACTTTACATCCAGTAATATCTTCAAAAAACTTGGAATTTTAGATCTCTACCATCTACTTTTTGGGAGAGTGTTAAAAAGTATTTAACTACTAGCTGAATTGGCAATCTTAAGATTGCTAAAGAAGGTAAAAAAAGAAAAAAAGAGCCACAATTTCAGGTGCTAAATAAGAGAAAATATGTTCTACAAATTTATATGTTTAACATGCAAATTGAAGTGCCACGGATTGCTTCGTTCTTTTTGTGACCAATATTGAAAGTTTTGGACAGCATGTTTAATTTTTTATTTTTTTTATAATTAAATTTTACTATTATTTTCTATATAATTTTATCTATAAATGCCAATTTGAAGGAATGAACAATGCAAGCTTTCTAGCCACTTATATTTTTTAATAATTATTATGCACACACCATCATGTGTCTTGCCCAAGCAGTGAGCAAGTAGATCAATCATGAGATGGAGTAAGGTCAAGGATAATGATATCAGAGAGAGTAGTAGCCAAATAGAGATGTGATGATATAATAGCAACAGAAAATAGACTTGTCAATTTGGTGGCTATTGACAAACTAGACCGACATTTGTGATTACTGAGTCTTGTCTAAGTTACGGAGATTTTGGTCTAAGAGGGGTATGTCTTCAAAATTTGTGAATAGCCATATGCCATAATTCTGAGTAGGATTTAAGTTCCACTGAAGTTGTTTGTTTACTCAAATTAAACCTAAAAAATTTCAGGCCTCCCTTCACTTGATTAAATGCGACACTAGACCAATATGATTGATGTGAATTCAAAATTTTTTAAAAGTTTGTTGGGTAAAATTATACCGGCTTCAAATTGATTGGCTTCCAAATTGGCCTCAAGGCAGACATAATTGCTGCAACTTGCAATCCTCTTCGAGGAGAAAAATGAAGAAAAAATTGTATATTGAAATAGGGTACATTTTTAAATCTTAACATATCGTGCAACCATAGGGAGAATAACTAGAACTATTCTGCACCATTACATCTGATCTAGCTACATCCTAGGAAATAACAAAAATTTAATTAGAATGCGGCCAAGTAGGCCGCATGTTAATAAGAACTGTTTTGATTTCCAACTCATAAAACAAATGAAGTCTGTAAAGCGACTATATAGTAGTACTTTTGTCTTAAATCATAAGGCCGATTTTGATCATTCATGCATATATTTGGGGCAAATCTTACAAATCAACTGTGCAAGGGAAGAAGATTAAGGAGAATCCAAGGTTTAGATCGTACCCTAGATGTACTTTTCCTTGAAATGATTAATGGTGGCTCACAATCCATGGCACAAATAATGGATTTCATGTCTATGAACCATTGAACATAATAGCTTCATAGCTTGAAGAAGGTCCTCTTTGTAATGTGGGTCATTTATATACATACCACACAACTCTTATGTAATTACATATCTAACACCTAAACTTTAATATTCACATGCAGAACACTCAAATCTTTAACATTACAGTAAAAATACCATTTTATTAACTTTTGAAAGTTCGATACACATTTTTATGCATAGATTTATAGCACCAAGGTATTATAATGTAAATATCAAATATTAGGTGTTAGATATGTGAATTCGTAAGAATTGTGTGGTACGTATGAAAATTTCTTTTTTATTTTTTACTAATTGTTAACTCTTTGAATCCTTAGGTGTTAGATAATTTCTACTCTTATTCCTTTTGAGGAGGGAAAAAATTTGCTTACATCAACCGTACGCAGGAGTTGAGTAGGTACACGTGGGTTACACGAGGGTTACAAGGGGGTTATAACCCCTTGTATCTCCCGTGTAACTCCCATGTAACCCTCCTGTAACCTTCTAACCCTTGTAACTTACAAATTGATGAAATAAAAATGCGGGTTACAAGTGAGTTACACGGGAGATATAAGGAGGTTATAACATGCGTGTAACTCCCTTGTAACCCCCGTGTAACCCCCGTATAACCCTCGTGTAATCTATTACGTACGCAGCTCTGTGTACAGTTGACGCACGCAATTTTTTCTCTTTAAGGAGGCTGGGGTTTACCATAGGTGAAAAGGTCATGTCTCTTTAGTAAAGATTATTGTGACTATGGGACATAGGCGCCTTAGAGGCTTCCCTCCTAATCGTTTCCTTTGCTTCAGCCTCCTGTAATAAGAATGGCAGATGGCTGGCTTAGTGGTGTTATTATATTTATTGTGGAGTTAGCAGACTGGAATGGCATGCCACTTTGAGGTTAGTAGAATGGCAGATGGCTAGCTTAGTGGTTAACATACGCACGATCTTTCCTCATGAAAAGGTGCATCTTTTAAAAGTTAAAATGATGGAATTTTTTTTTATGACAAAAGATTTGGGTGGCATAAATTTAAAAAGGAAAGCTTTGTTGTTAGATATGTAAATACATAGGAATTGGGTGGTATGTGTGTGAATGCCCCTAGACATTATGGTTCTTTGTTTATGCGTTATTTCATACTCTTTTTGGTGCCCCTATGAATTTAGTCCCCAACATTTCTTTTAACAATCTTGTAGTGATTGATTCTGATACATCATGCGTTATTATGACCGGTATCTATCACTGCATTGATTATAGTTTTCGGGCATTTGCTTATAGTCCATCCAATTCCTATGTATTTACATATCTATCACCTAAACTATATTTTTTTTCATCTATACCACCCAAGTCCTTAAATCACATCAATAAAAATACTACTTTTACTTTAATATGAAATACATCTTTCAAGCATAGGTAAGGTGACATCTATGTGAAGATTAAAGTTTGGGTGTTAAGTGGTATTATGTAATCCATCCTATAATTTTTTGCTACTTAATATATTGCATTTGACTCTTTTAGTTTCATAATCGCAATCAAACACTTGAAAAAAAAATTTGTTGTTAATATGAAATTGGGGAAAAATGCAATTTAGATGATGGGGCAAATAAATCGTGAAAGGTTGGGTGAATTTCTGGGCGAGCTTCAGCGCAAAGAAGACACGAATGATCGGTTATGTAGCTGCTCTGAGAGGGGAGACACCGACACGAAAACTCTATGAGAGAATTCAACCTGTTCCAAGTCCAACCTTCGCCGCTGCTGAAAATGCTTGTCAAAACAGCGAAATAGTTTGTGCTGTCGCTAATCAATGAATAGCTTTCTAATTTGTTTAGAAATCCTTTTTAATATGTTTGAGAAAATATTACATCAGGACTCTAGGTGCGGGCCCAATAAAATCAAATCACATGGCGCATGGTGAAAAAAAAATTTACCCGGCAATGCGAGGAATATTCCCCCGTGTTATTCCGTATTATTCAAGTGTTATTGTGTGTTATTCATGTATTATTATATGCTATTCAGGTGTTATTATATTATGAGAATATTCCTGTTGTTATAATAACATAATAACACATCAATAATACTTGAATAACACATAATAACACCTGAATAACGCGAAATAACACGGGAGGAATATTCTCTGCGTTACCGGGCAATTTTTTTTTTTTTGCCACGCGCCACGTAGCGTGATTCCTTTGTACTCCACACGTAGCTCTACGTGCTGAATCCTGATCTAATATTTTCTCTAATCTAGTAGCAAGACTTTGTTTTTGTTCAGATGCATTTACATGCATATCTTCAAATTCCTATGTATTTATATATTTAACACTTAAATTTCAATCTAGCAGTCGCAGCATTCAAATCGATATCACACAGCAGAATTCATCTATTTTCATTTAGTGACACAATTTTCTCCTCCTAAAAGCAAACCAATGCCCGGCCTGGGCGAAAGTGCTCTCTTCTTTCCCTTCCTGTATTGGCATCGCATTATCTTTTTCTTCCACTCCACTACTTCTTTACTTTTATACCACCCAAATCTTGCATATCAAATCGAATACCATAATTTGAACATTAAAAAAAAAAATGAAATATACATTTTCACGTATAAGTTTGGTATGCTTGTAAAAAGTATGAGTTTATTAGTGTGTAAGTGATGATGGAACTATAAGATTTTGGCTATAACTTTTAAGATTTTGGCTATAACTATAAGATAAGATTTGGGGATCAATACTTTCATTTTTACAAACACAGCAATCAACTTGCTGCTCATCACACTTTTAACAGTGAAATTCACTGTTTCAGACATTATGTAAGGTGTTGTATTGGTAAAAATTCAAGTTTTAGTGAGAGATATGTAAATGCATGAGAATTGAGTACTATGTATGTAAATTTCCATTATTTTTTTTAAGGGGCATTAACATACATATCATTCAATTCTTATCTATTTATATATTTAATACCTAAAATTTACACCATCAAAATATTTCACATCATATTAAAAATATCACTATTTTAATTTTCAAAATGTGAACATGCTCGTGCATATGCAAGGTGATGTCTATGTAAAAATTGAAGTATAGGTGCTTGGTATGTAAATACATAAGAATTTAGTGGTGTGTATGTATCATACTTTTTTAAATTAAATTAAATTTAATTTTTCTTAAGACTTTGCAAGGAAGTATTTATTTTTATTTATTTATTTATTTATTTATATTACTTCTCCGGGAAGCTTTTCCAAGATCAGTAAGGCTAATGGATCTTCATAAAATTTTGGTAGAATTATCATATATTACAGTGGCCACTTCCTGCAACTTAACTTTATAGAAACTCATGGCAAAGTATTTTTAATTTATTTTTTTTTTAGGGAAATCTATAAACATAAGACAATTTTTATCGATTTACATATTGCATAGCTTGAAAATATTGAATTAAACATAAGAAAATTTCTATAGAATGATCATTACTGATGAGAAAAGTTACTTTAAGAATTCCTTAATTTAATTATTAACTGAAAAATATGGAATTAAACATAGGATAGCCACAATTTATCACCCCTAAACCAGCGGATTAGCAGAAGTATCAAATTGTGAAATCAAAAGAATTTTGGAGAGAACTATAAATCCTAAAGAACTGATTGGGTTAATAGACTTGATTCTGCGTTATAGGCTTATATGACTGCTTATAAAACTCCTATAGAATGTCTCCTCATATATGAAAAAACTTGTCATTTACCAATTGAATTTGAATATAAAGTTTATTGGGCGATAAAAGAATTTAATTATAATTTAAAGGATGCTAGAGAAAAGTGATTATTACATTTAAATGAGCTCAAGGAAATAAAAAATGAATCCAATGAAAATGCTAGAATATATAAAGAAAAAATGAAAAATCTGCATGATCATAAGATTTTAAGAAAAAATTTTGAGCCTGGATAGGAGGTTTTGTTATATAATACCCGATTGAAATTGTTTCCTGGAAAACTTAAGTCCAGGTTGATGGGGTCATTTATTGTGATAAAAGTTTACCCTTATAGGGCTGTAGATATAAAAGATCCTAAGACTGACAGTATATCCAAAATAAATGGACAAATATTGAAACCTTACATTGGAGAAAACAAGCCATATTTTAAAGAAACTCTGATGTTGAGTCATTAAGAGTAAAACATTTGGATATGTCGGGCTGACAACGTTAAACCAAGCTCTTTATGGGAGGCAAACCATAATTTATTAAGTTTGATTTAATTTATGTTTATTTTTTATTATATCGTGACCATCCTTTGCTTTTGTAGGAATTATTTAACACCATTTAAGGACTTTAACATGATTGAAATCGTTAGAAATTCGACAATAGGTGAATCTGTGTTCACTAGGATACTGGCGCTAGAGTTGGTGCCTAAGAGCCAGAGAACTGTGATACTAGCGCTTAGGCACCACAGTCGTTGGACGTGGAAAAAACCACCCCAATGCAGTTGTTCCTATTTCTTTCCTTATAAAGTGCTCTATATTTGTCCCCAATCACCATATCTACCATTTTTACGACTAGAGAGAGGATAATTGAGAAGGATTTGAGTTTTACTTGCTTCCATGAAGAGCAGAAACAATGGAATGGAGAGTGGAGATAACTTTTTTCATAAGGATGCTCAAACTTATTTCAATGGTTATTTAGCGCTTAGTTTGGAGAAGATAACAAACAAATTGAGGAAGATTGAAGAGGAGTTGCTACTTTTGAGTGATAAGATGCATGGGATGTATTACCAATATGAGCGCCTAGAGTGACAAATGAAGCTTCAATCTGATCATTTGCCTTATTATCAAGTTTATGAGGTAACTATGTATAACAAAAACAATTGGATTGATGAGAAGAAGGCCATGGAACTCCCTCGTATCTCTTTCTTTCATACCTTTGTTCGTAGTGCTTTAGCATGTGAAAGGGGGGATGAAAGTTTAGTCAACAATCATTGAAGTCTAGAAATGATTTAGAGTGTTGTTTAATTGTGATTTATTCAAGTATTGGATGTGTTGTGTGTGACTTCTTGTTGATGGAGTTTCAGTGTTGAATTGTTGATTGTTGTATGCTTGTATTGTGTTTTTCTATGTTTTTTGAACTGATAATTGATTATCTGAAATGAAATATTATTTGTGTTGAATCTTGTGTTAGAATGAAGGAGTTAATCTTGGATTGGAAATTTTGATTGAAAATTTTGGAGTTAGAAGATGTTTGGAGAATGTTAAATGTGAAATTTGATGTTGAATTTATTAAAAATATTAGTTTTATGGTGAGTTTCCTGTTGTGGTATGCTTAGAAATTTTTCTTTAAAAAAAAAAAAGAAAAGATTATTGAGTATGTCGCCTAGGCGCCAGAACTAACGCCTAAGTGTTAGCCTAGGCGCCGAAACCAGCACCGAAGCTCTGGTTCACCTGAACCGGCTGAAACTCACCATTTTCGCTATTTAAGCTAGGCGACGCCATTTTTGTCATCCAAGTGTCTTCTTTCTCCCCATTTTTCACAAAAATTCATCCAAGGGTTCCTTTTAGAGCTTTAATCTTCAAGTTTCTTGGCTCGAAATCACTGGATTTCATCATCTCAAGGTTGGATCTACATTTTAATGCATTTATTTTGAGATTTCACCATGGATTTTAGATGTATTGAGAGGAGACCGAAAATTTCAAAAATATTTAATTTTTAAGAAATCCATGGATTTAAGTGTCGTTAGTTTGAAAACCCTTATAGGAAGCAGTATATCTTAATTCTAAAATTTTTTTGAATTTTTCTTCAAATTTTTAGATGGCTCCTAAAACTAAATGAGGAAAGGAAAAGGAGGTTTTCGATAGAATGAAATTCGTTAGCGTTAATGCGCAGATTCGTTACAATGAATTTGTTACTACAAGAAAATTTATCATGGAGCGAAGTTTCTACCGCCCCGGTGGAGTTATTGAGAACATTATTTTGTTACGACATTGGGAGAGTTTTTGCTATTTCACTGTCAACACCATCATAGTCGTGGTACGATAATTTTATACAAATTTAACTGAAGCAGCTGCTGATGAAGTTCTTGTTCGGGGTAGAGGAGTTGAGTTTACTGCGGAGTAGATTAGTGCATTTTATTGTTTGCCTCCTGTTACTGATTGCTTTTATTCTGAGTTTACTTGTTCTGAGGCTTAGCTTGAAGAGATTATTTCTTATTTGACTGATGGATGGGGAGCTTGGAAGGTCAGAAATGATAAAAAGGTAAATTTTTCCTCTTCCATGCTGAATGCCACTCCGAAAACTAGGCACTATATTATTTCCACTTGCCTCATTCCTTCGAACCATTTGATTGAAGTTACTAAAGAAAGGGCTATTTTGAAATATTGCATTTAAGAGATGAAGCTGATAGATATTGGATCGATTATTTTTTAGGCTATTAGCTCTTCTGCGAGGGCTAGTATTACTTCAATCTGGGCTTTCCATCTCTTATATTTTCTTTGTGCAAAGATTCTGGTGTGAAATTTGATCATTGGGAGGAGCAGTTGAAGCCTTTGAAGCCTATTAGGAAGGCTAAAGTTGATATTTATGGACGGCCTAAAGGAAGAGCACCTGATGCACCTTCTATTTCAACTTCTAGACGCTCTACCTCTAGACCTTCGACTTCTATTGCTACAAAGCCTCCACCAGATTTCTGGAATATAATATGTGAGATATTTGGAGCACCAGAGTGATATGTTTCTGTTGCAGTGTCGGATGGAGGATATGGAGAAAATTTTTGATTATATTGCTGATTTTGTTAGTAGGAAGAGTGATTATGATGCTGAATATGATGAGACATTAGTTAAGTTTATGAAGGGAAATCAGACTGTGAAGTTTCCTGTATGCCCAAGATTCATACCATATGCAGGCCCAAAATCTGTAGATGATGATATCTCATTTTCTTTTGATGATGATGATAATACTGAAGATGAGTAGGCTTCTGTACTTTTTTATGTTATATACATGTTTTTCATTGCTAATGTTTGGAACCCTTATGTATGATTTTAATTACAGCTTAGTGTTATTTTATTATTGTCATTATTACTTTTTGCTTTTGTTTATTTTAAAATTACATATGTATTATAGTAGTGTTTTACATTACAAGCCTTCATGTTATACCTATTTTGATTTTAATTATTTACTACTCTGCACTTTCTTTTATTGTACCTGTATTGTTCTCCTGCATTAAATTTTTAAATTCTTTTCTTTCTTCCTATTTATTAAAAACTGAATTATTTTGAATTAACTAAAAATTTAAGTTTGGGAGGAGAAAAAAGAAAAATTATTTTTAAACTAAACCTTATTTGTCCTAAGTAAAATATATTTTCAAAAATTTCTTTTCAATATAACATATGATATGTGGGGATAATTTGAGATAGCTATACTTTTGAATTTATAAATGATATAGTCAACTTAAGTAAAGATTTTTTATAATAAAGATTAATTCTATATTTAAGATATTTAGTATAGGACTATAATATTATATTTTTACTATTTAAAATAAATAAAATTGTATTTTTGAAAATGTTAAAGATCTTGAATGATTATTTGAAAAGAAAGAATTGAGATTTCATGACAAATCTTTTTCAAGTCTAATACATATTTGTCAAGGAAATGTAGAAAGTTTAAGAATGAAAAATAACAAAAAATACATCAAAAAGGAGCAAAAATGGGCTTAAAGGAAGAAAATTGCAAACCAGCCGTTTTGGGGCTTAGGCGTCAGAATTGGCGCCTATGTGCAAGATGAGAAACTGGGTGGCGCCTAGGTGCTAGAATCCGGTGCCTAGGCGTGACAATAACTTCTAGAAGATTAAATGAATGAAGCTGAATTTTGAAAAGGTTTGAAGCAACTCTTGGTTATTTTTGAAGCCTTATTCATAGGGATTAATTCTACAGCCTAAGAGAGTCGTTTTAGAGTTGTTTTATAGTCATTTAACATATAGTCCAAAGTGTGTAAGTGTGTAGAGAGTTCTTTGAGAATCTTTATAATTTCTGAAGTTTGAAGTTCTGTAAGAGTTCGTGGGAGTCAGAAAAGTCAGAGAACTTCAAAGGATTGCCTTGTGAAACATTCCAGATAAGTATTTGTAAGTTTGTTCTTAAGTCATGTACTTTTGATTTGAGTTTTATAAATATGTTTTGTTTTGTTATTTCAATGCTTTCGGAGTAGTTTTCTTTTTTTTCTCCTTACAAAATGAAGTATTAAGTAAAAGGTTTAGATTTTGTTTAGAACTTTTTCTTTTATTCCTAGAAATTGCAATGATATTTTTACCGGATTTTCATCTACTTTACAAATTGACCACTTGTATTGTTATCACATTTCACTTTGGAAAGAGCAATGACAATCATCTAAAAGGGAGTGCAAATAAATAGGGAGATAAGATTTGATGGGCGTCGATTTGGTGTTTCTAGAGTGATAGTGTAGATTCTTTATCAATTTGATCTAAAGTTTGGAAAATGGGTCACTGGTAGGTCCTATAGAGAGAGCACAATGGGTAATATAAGAGTGAGAGACTGGAACCTACCATGACTAGTATACACGCTGACACCAACCTTTAGATCAGTCAATGATCGTTATGCACTTGACATAGGGTAAAAAATAGGTATGCTCCCATTTGTCACAATACCAAATTTTAAATTCTAAACATTTGAAATCCTCTATTTATTATGAATAATATTTGTAAGGAGAAAGTATTTTTATTTATATTGCTTAAATCTTTGCATTTACTTTTTCTTGCATTTATAGAAATTGGTAAACTTGATTTCACATTTCAAATTTTTTTCAGTATTTTAAATTTAAACGTCTTTATATTTTCCATATTTTTAGAATTAAATTTCTTTTGGTTCTTAATTGTTCCTCGTGGGATCGATACTGCGGTTTTTATAGAAAATCATATATTACTTGAAACGATACATATACTTGTAAAGTGCCCATAGTGAAAAAACTAATTCTTTAAATCTGATTATTTTACATTCATTCTCACTAGCCGCTTAATGTAATTTGGGTCAAGTTTTGGCATATTAAAAAAATTAAATATTTGCGTAATCGCGGCCCGAGTCAGTTCTGCACTGTAAGATTCCAACTAAAATTTATGATTTCATCCTTGGACAAAAATTTCTTTCAATGTATGAATTACACATGCCAATTTCTGATTATGATCCAAATGTTTGATAATTATACTTGTAAAGAAGGTCACGTCAGCCACATAATCTTGATTTTTCTAATAACAAATTTCAGATCAAGAAAATATGTTTTAATCCCAATTGGTCTGTTAGAAACTTCATTGCTACATTATAATATGTATTAGAACAAAGTATATTGCTTACGTCGTTATCTTTTTAAAATAGAAAACTAGGGTAAAAAAAAATGATAAAGTATTTTATAAGTAGAGATTTTTAAATTGGAAGAATCCAGATAGATTTGAGCTTCATATTGGTGGTCGTAATAGTGCTCATAATAATACATGATGAAATTATGAGGCCTTGATGAATAAAAGTCAATATATAATTATTATTTTTTAAAAGCATTATGATCGTGCTATAATTGAATATCACACTCATTTAATTATTTTAGTTGATTGTGTGAGATTTTTTAAAGATAAGAAAAGAATTTTTGCAGACATAATGAGTCTGACAAATAAAGAAATCAAAGAAATTTTCTAGAACTTATGCAATTTTTAGCAAAATACAATGTAGATATTGATAATATTTGTGCTAAAAAAAGCTCCAAAAAATTTAAAATTAAGACCTCATTGTATTAAAAAATATATTATGACAAAAATATATTTCATTGTTGAAGAACACATAGAATTTTTTTTTTTAAATGTTAGTTGATGAAGCCCATGACAAATTCACAAAAGAATAAATAGCTATTGTATTACAGTATATCAATAAGTGATGTTATTGATATATTAATAAATATTTTAAGACTGCGTAGTCAAGTTTATGATGGAGCCATCAATATGAGAGGGGCATTTAATGGGTTGCAGACATTAGTTTTAAACCAAAATAAATAAATATGCTCATTATATTCATTTCTTTTTACATCAATATCAACTAAAATTTTTATCAGTTGCTAAAAATTATGTTAAAGTTGCTTAGTTTTTCAATATGATTTCAAATCTGATAAATCATTTTGGTGTCTCATACAAATGTGATGATCGACTCAGAGCAAAATAACGAGAGAATACTGAAAAGCATTAGAAAACGTAGAATTTATGACAGGACAATGATTAAACCGTGGGATTAATTTTAAATGGGTAGGAGATACACAACTGGGTTCATATTGTGAATCAATTGTGAGATTGATCACAGTGTTTTTCTCAACAGTTGATGTACTATAAATTATTATAGAATATAGATTAAGTTCTGAACAAAGTGAAGAAGCATGCATATTATTAGAAGCAATTCAAATATTTGAATTCTCATTTCAGATTCACTTGACGAAAGATATTATTGGAATTACCATTGAACTCTCACAAATACTGTGAAGAAAGATAAAGGCATATTAAATGATATGTTTGTAGTACAAATATTAAAAGAGTGCCTATAAGATATGAGAGATAACAAATGAGAAGATTTTTTAATTGAGTATCTTTATTTTATGAAAGACAAAAGAATTATTTATTTTATGAATGATAAATGGGTTGCTCGTGGAAGACTTCACTGAATAGTTGAAAAAATGATGATTTTATGTCATTTTCAAAGTTAAAATATTATATACTATCATTGATATGTAACTACAAAACTTGAATACAATTTTTAGAAAGGTAAATACAAAACAGCTTTTGTCTATCACATGTTTAATTCCTACAAATTCATTTAGTGCATTTGATAAAGAAAACTTAATCAGAATGACACATTTAGATTTGATTGGCTTTGTTTGCCTCCATTGCTACTCCGAAACCCTAATTCACATCGTCTTCCATTCCCAATGGATAGATGCGGTGATCGCGGAGGATTAAGCTGTGTTTGGTTGTGGTGATCGCAGCGGCCGTGGAGGTCGCGGTGATTGCTGCGGCGGCCGTTGTGGTGGTTGTTGTGGTGGCGGTCACCATGAGGATGAATAGAAGTGGGTTCCCGTTACCAGGTTAGGCCACCTTGTAAAGGAAGGAAAGATTGTAAGTCTTGAGCAGATCTACCTCCACTCACTTCCAGTCAAAGAACATCAGATCATGGAGATGATACTCGGTCCCCCACCTCATGTACAAGGTCATGAAGATTATGCCAATTCAAAAGCAGACCCATGTCGGGCAACGTACTCGATTCAAGGCCTTTGTGGTCGTCTGAGATGGAAACGACCATGTTGGTCTAGGTGTCAAGTGCTCCATAGAAGTTGCCACAACGATCCGCTGTGCCATTATTCTTGTGAAGCTTTCAGTGGTACCAGTGAGGAGGCAATACTGGGAGAACAAGATTGGGAAGCTGCATACTGTGTCGTGCAAGGTCACTGGAAAGTGCAGATCTATCACAGTGCTTATGGTGTCTGCTCCTCGAGGGGCAGGTATTGTAGCCACTAGAGTTCCGAAGAAGGTGTTCCAGTTTGCGGGTATCGATGATGTCTTCACGTCTTTCCGAGGAATCACAAAGACACTGAGCAATTTTTGTCAAGGCAACTTTTGATTGTCTTATGATGACGTATGGATTCTTGGACGCCAAACTTTTGGATTGAGACTCACTTTGCCAACTAACCTTTCAAGGAATATACAAACCTACTCTCGAAGCCAATAAAGGCCATCCTTGATGATTTTGAAAGGATTGCCGCTTAGTTTTTTTTATTAAGTATCAACAGCTCTGAGTCCTCTAGGTGTTTGATCAAGCTTTTCCAACCATACACTGGCAATGGTGGCGGGGCCCACATACCATGTGGCACCCCGCCATTGGAAAATCATAGGTGCGGAGTCCGCACTGATACACCTAAAATATATAGTATTTTTATACATATTTTTATATCTATTTTTGATGATATTGCACTTTAATAGAAGATATTTTGTATGTTTTCTTGCATGTATGATTAAATGGATGATCGTGATAAAAGAAGTAAAAAAGGATCAAATTTGGAGCAAAAATGAAGAAAGGTGTAAAATTGATCTGTGCTTGGTGTCGGCATATTTTTAGGTTGTGTGTTTTATTTTGAAAAGGGGTCGCCTAACGTAAGTTGTCGGCGAATTTTTAATTTAATTTAAATAAATAATTTTGAAAAGTAATATTTGATTTTGAAAATAATTTTAAATTTGAAGGTTTTAAGATATGAGATTAAACCGATCTCACATCCCAAATAGTTTATATAAACGAGCACCACACCACAAACCGTGTAGCTATCCCTAAGGATAGACACACTGCTTGACGGTGGGGCTCGATTAAATAAACTAGAAGATTTGTGACATCCGTTTGGTCTGCGAACCAATTTTATAAGCCGACAAATTCCCCTGCTTAATATGAAAGCATTAAACAGGGTTTATATTACCTGTGTTCTTTAAAATTCCCTATAAGGGCAAGCCCCTATAGTTAATTACATCTTAAGTGACGGGAATCACCTAAGAAAACTCTCGATAATAATCAATAATTCTGCTCTCAAGAATTTCAAAGTTTAAGTTTTCAAAGGATTGAATTTTGGAATTTCAACGGGGAATGGATCAAATTTGGAACATTTTGTTTTGGGAATTCAAAGGAAGAAAAGTAGGAGAAATCACAAATTTGAAGTGAACTTCGGTAATTTCCCGACTATCCTATTATTTGGTTTGAGTTTAGGAAAGCCCTAATATTTATTTAATGTTTTGATTTTGCCAATTTTAATTAATTAGGGCTTATATTTGTATGATAAAATCAAACAAATAGCCTCGAAGATGTGAGGGTTTATTGCCGTACCGGACGACTACCTCGGAATCCTAAGATCGGTTAGGGCTTAATTTGCAATGCAAATGCCTAACGAAGAGTCGAGGGTTTATGTTGCACTAGGCAAACTACCTCGAAGTCCTATGGCTTTGTTATTTAATTCTAGGAAAGTTTTGTCGAAGTAGACTCGGGTTTTGCTTGATGACGATGGCCGTCTTCGCCCACCATGCTCCGAGCTCCTTGTTGTTGCGGAGGTTCAATTTTAGAAGTCATAAATCGGGGATGAGAAAAGTGTTTTGGTTTAGAGAAAATCTTAATTTCCAAGTGTTTTCAATATTTTAATTAAAACAAGTCTTAAAGTTGATTATAACGACACCGGTTAAGATCCCACGGTTCCATCCTTCGGCATCATTATTTTTATCGGATTCACTTAGTCCGGATGAATTTGCTAAACTCAACCGAATGAGTTCCACACTTTCATTTAGACCGTGGGAAATCCCGTTAGCAACACGTAGGTTACATCATCCGAGGTATTCCCGATCATCCAACGGGACGTTTTAATTTAATTGTAATTGTAGTTTTGTGTTCCGTTTGTGATTAAATTTTGAGTTGTTTTATATTTTAAAATGTTGTGGCGGTGAATTTTATCTTGCAATGACTTTTAACTTAGTTTTGGTTTCAGCTTTTAGGGACTATCCTAAAGGTGAGGGTTTTCATGCAACGATTGTTTATCATGCAAGAAAAGTAAGTGCGATGCGATTGATGAAATTCCAATAATGTAAATTGCAAGAAAGTAAATTGCAATAAAATAAAAGCGTACTCGGAGGGTCTTCTCGTCATCCCAAGCTGCACTTAAAACACAATTAGAATATTTAAGCAAGTTCCTAGGTAAAACTAAGGGAAGGGTTATGGTTTTCTACCAAATTCCTAATCCTATAGCTAGTCATTTCCTATAACGTCTAGGTTCCTTGTGTTTTGGTTTGAGGACGATTTTCTTCATCAAAGAACAATTAAATTCAGTTGTTCTTATGAACATCCTATCATATCGAGGAAGTGCTTAAGACAAATCTTAAACATCTTTTCAATATTTCTAGGATTGTTTTAAGTCCAAATGGGTTTAATTATACAAATGAATTAATCGTCCGAGAATTCAAGTTTTGTTGTTATCTTGCTCAGTGAACTAGGACATTTGAATATCCTATAAGTGAAGTAACATTTCATTTAATGTTACGTTTAGGAGTTATAATAACCAAAGCTTTCGAGGGTAAATTGATGTTCAAATGGTTTGTGATTTAGTTTAATTTCAATTAATGGGTTTAAATTTGGAATAGTGTTCAAGTTGCTTTATATTTAATTTCTTTCTGTTTTAGGTGATGTTATTTAATTCAATTTAATTTAACTTTAATTTAATTTAATTTAATTTTAATTTTAATTTAATTTAATTTAATTCAATTTAGTTTGATTTGATGTTAAATTAATTTAGTTTAATTTGATTTAATTTCCTTTAATTTAATTTAATTTGATTTAATTTTAATTTAATTTGATTTAATTTAATTTAATTTAAATTAATTTAATATGTTTTAATTTAATTTAATTTAATTTAATTTAATTTGTTTTAATTTAATTTAGTCTAATTTAATTTAATTTAATTTATTTATTTAATTTAATTTAATTTAATTTATTAATTTAATTTAATTTAATTTGTTTATTTAATTTAATTTAATTTAATCTAATTTAATTAATCTTTAATTTAATTTAATTTGATTTAATTTAATTTAATTTAATTTTTAATTTAATTTAATTTAATTTTATTTATTTTAATTTAAGTTAATTTAATTTAATTTGTTCATTTAATTTAATTTTAATTTGTTTATTTAATTTAATTTAATTTAATTTAATTAATTTAATTTAATTTAATTTTTAATTTAATTCAACTTTTAATTTTAATTTAATTTAATTTAATTTAATTTAATTTAATTTACTTAATTTAATTTAATTTTTAATTTAATTTAATTTTTTAATTTTAATTAACACTTTAAAAGAGTTTAATAATTTAACTTTAGTTTAATGATTAAGTCTTTTAATATTTTAAATTTGAGTTATCATTTTAATTAAGAATTGAATATTAATGAGATAATTAATTTAGGGATTTTTAAATTAAAGAATAAATCTCCTCATAATAATATCCCTATTTTAATAATTCCAATTTTATTATTCTTCCAAATTTAATCAATTATTTAATTAAGGTTTAATTATTTTAAAATTGTTTAATGGGTCTCTACCCTTTAATTATTTAAATTTCAATCATCTAAATCAGATTAGGATCAAATATTTTATTTATTAATTTTTTTATTAAACCTAAAGTTTTAATTAAAGGTTAAAATTTTAATTACCATTTTGCCCTTTAAGCTTAATAATTTCATAACTCACTAAATTGAACTCAAATGAACTTGAAATTTTTATATGACTTCACTCATATGTCAATAAAGACATGAGAGGAGAAAATGTGATTTTTCTGTATTTAATTTATTTATATAATTATTTTTGATAGAAAATAAATATTTCCAAGGAAAATTTAATAACATGACCAAGAGAAAGTTTCTGTCCTTAAAAAAATTAGGGGACATTCCTAATGACCAGAGGACCACTTGGAACAATTTTGGTGATTTTTTGAATTATATTATTTTTATTATAATTATTTTAAGTTTTGGAGTGTTAATTAATTTAAAAATAAAATAAATGTTGAAAAATAAATTTTATATTTTTTACAAATCTTTCTGATATTAAGGAAATCAGAGAATCAAATTTTACAATTTTCTGATTTTTCTATGATTTATTATAATTATTTTAGTGAAAATGCTAGAAAATACATTTTTTTTATTTTAAAATTACCCTAGGGCTTTAAAATTTAATATCTCACTAAATAGACCTAAGAAAAATATGGGGTTTGTTCCTAAGTGATTAAAATTCAAAATGTGACATTTTGGTGAATTTTATTATTTTTGTGATTTTTATTATTTTTTAATTATTAAAATATTAAAATAATATTAAAAATCAACTTTTTTAAAAAATTGAAATTTTAATTTTCTTAAATTCCCCTGATATCAGAGAGGCTCCAAAACCAATTTGGTGAATTTTTAAAAAGTATTTTGAAAGTTATGAATTTTTAAAGTTTAAAATGACTAAATGGCTTAATCAACCCAATTAGTAGGGCTAACCAAGTCCAATTGACCTCAAATTTTTATGGTGGGTTCCTCTGATCCTAAAGGTCAGTGGAGAATTGATTTCAAGTCAATTTGATGTATGGTTAGCTCTAATTAATTAGAGATCCATTTTGGGTGTTTAAGCCAATTAGGGTTGTTTTAAATGAACTAACTCAAAACCTATTTTTCCTAGGGTCCTCTCGTCATAAGGAACATCACCAAATTTTCCTAGAATTTATTTCACAACATGCTATTTATTGGAATTAAAATACTCAAAACAGTAACATGAATTTGAAAAATCAATAACTCTTCATAGGGATGGCCTCTGACTTTGGAAAATTCAGGGAATGTTCCCAAATTAAGAGGCTTCAAAAGCCCTATGGTCTCATGCCATGGTGAATTGTATACATGCATGGAGAATTAAAAATATGCAGAGAGTAAATAAATTTTTAAAAATAAAATACTTGATAAAATTAAATAATTTCTTTTCCACATTATTCTACTCTGTTCACTGAGCAAGAGGGTATTTTTATTTTATTTTTCTGATTTTTCTACACAAATTTATGAATTTTTGAAGTTTAGGGAATTAAATAAATAAAAAAAAATCTCTAATTTTTTATTTATCCACGCGGCGCCGCGTCAACCTCTGCAGCTTCGAACGCACACGCGTCGCGTTCCCATTCGACGCCGCCATCTGAGTCAGCAGCCCGGGCCCCGCGGTTCTCGTACCATCTCCTGATCCGACGCGATCCTGGCCATCCGTCCGCGCGTGTATTGAATGGATGGCATCCGTTCATCGTCCCCAAGTGTTCTCACCCGAGAGCCGTCCACACTAAATCCCTAATATCTCACTCGATACTCAATGGATTTTCATGTTCTTATGCTCTATGGATTCGTCTTGAAGAGACGAACACATCTATACGGTGATCATGCATTGAATTTAAAGCATTTGAAATGGAGAATCTCCAGAAGCTAGGGATAAAGAATTAGCTCATACCTTTGCTCAAAGAAGTGTGGCTTCGATCTGAGGGTTGTTGCACCTTCGATTGGATCCCAGCAAGCTCCAGATGAAGTCTCCTGGTCTGGTGAATTGTCTAGGTGGGATTTCGACCAAGCCCGATCACAAAGCTTGGAGGCTGGAGCAACTGGGTGGCCTGGAGATGGGGCTTTTGCTGGTAGACACCTTCCCTTAGTCTGGTGAAGGTGTAGAACCAATCAATTTGGGGATTGGCTCACTGTGGAGAAGTGTCCTGGTTTTGGGCCTAGATTTAAACTCTGAAATTAAGCTCACATAGAAGAAATGGCAGGGGGATCTCGGTGGGGATCAAGTGCTCGTGTATGGGGAGGAGTCCGGAACAATTTTGGCGAGTTTCCTTAAGGTTTTGTTTCAGCACCTCTCATGGCCGAGAGGGGTGGTGTTTAAATAGGAGAGGGTGGAGGGCCTCCCGTGGAGAGTTAAGGCTTAGGATCGGCTGCTCTTGGCAAGAGAAGAACAGCTCCAATGGCTACCGGGGATGGGGCGACTCGGCAGGTGAGAATTCCAAGTTGGGCTCACATGTGAGCTCTCGGCCATGGTGTTTTCCGCGGCACTGGTGGCTGGCCGGCCGGGCATTTGTCACCATCTTGTTCGGGTGGGTCGTGGTCGGGGTTTGGTGCATTCAATTGAGGTTTGACATGTGTAAAGTGGTTGAATCAAAGTAGAAAGGGGAAGGGGTCATTTTGGCTTATTTTGGTCAACCCATGCAAATGGGTTGGGTGCACCTCCCCAAGACCTGGTTTTGGGCTGAGGAGGTCAGGTGGGTCAATCTCCCATGTGTGGTGGAGTCTCCATCAAGGATTAGGTGGCAAAGCATGGTTTAGAGTGTGACATGTTTAAGGTAAAAAGGCTTAATGAAGGATTAGGAAAGAATCCCCTCTTCTTGCCATTAATGGCTTGGTGAGGTGGAAAGTGGTCTCCATGGCTTCCATGTGGCTCATGCATGGCTTCATGGCTCACCTTTGGCTTGGGAAATGTCAAGTCAATTTCATAAAAAAGGGTTTCAAGAATTTTGGATATTTTGGTGAAAATTTGGATAAAGCTTCATTTAGAATTATTTGATCATTGGTTTATGACTTAGGGATGATTTTAATTGAATGGATGATGTAGAGAAATATCATGTGGGCTTTGGGACCAATTTTGGGCCTTTGGATGTGGTGAAGGATGGGCTTTTAAAATGGTTTAGGAAAGTGGGCTTTTGAATTTTAAAATGGATTTTGGGATGTAATTTTGTAAAGAGGTTGGGCTAAATAATTGTTGGGTTTAGCTCATGGATGTATCATGAGTGACTTGAAGCAAATTGGGGGTGATTTGGGTTTGAATTGGGTTGAATTTGGGCTCTTTTGGTGAATGGGCCAATATAGGTCCAAGTGGGCCAAGTTGGGCCAATGTTGGGCTAGGGTTGAAATTGATGTAAAATTAATGTTGAGAAATGTTTATGGGAGTGTTTCAAAGAGGTTTTGACTTTGGTTGGGCTTTGATTTTGGGGTTTGGGCCCATTTGGGTTAGGTTTGGGTTTAGGTCAAAATTGGGCCTTTTAGCTTTGGGTTGAATTTGAGTGGGGTTTGGGTCTAAATTTTGGGCAAATCATGTTAGTGTTTTGCTTGTGGGGATGCTAAGGAAGATTTAGAAAAGATTTGGGGTTAATTGGAGTTGAATTGGGTGAGTTTGGGTTAGGTTTGGATCATGGGTCCAAATTGGGCTTTAAGGCCAAAAGTGAAATTGGATCCAAATGTCAATCAAATTGGACTTGGATTTGGTCTAGATTGGTGTTGGTAATGTTGAATTGAAGTTTAGAATTGAGTTAGACCAGAATTTGGGTCAATTGGGTAGGTTTGGTTTGACATTGGGTTCACTTAGGGTTAAAATGGGTAAAATTGGGGGTTTTGACAAAAGTGGGGTAAATTGACAAAATTGGCCCATGGTATAGTTGAACAAAATGAAATTGGGAATATTTGGGATTTTTTGGAATTTTCTGGGAATTTTCTGAATTTTTGGGATTTTGGGTCAAGAGGGGTATTTTGGGTGAGGTTTTCTTGGAATTTTTGATATTTTTGGGTATAGATGATCAATTTGAGTGATGTAGAAATGTTTGGGATTGATTTTGAGGAATCTTGGGTTATTTGGAAATTTTTGAGAAATATGGGTAATTTTAAGGGTTTTGGGTAGGTTAGGCGGGTGTAGGGTCCCGGGGGTCAAAAATTGAAAATTTGGAAAATTGAAGATTGGGTAAATTTGAGTGGAATGAAATCATTTTGGTTGAGCCATGAAGCCACATCAAGCCCACATGAGCCATGAAGGGACTCATTTGAGACATCCACTATGTTGTTCCTAACCCCTTAGCCAAGGGCTTAGGGGTTAAGGACCATCCATGTGAATCACCTACATGAGTCAGGAGGTCAAGTTAGGTATAGGTGTGTGAAAGTGTAGTGTATAGGTGTAGTGTGTGTGTAAATCAGCCCCTTCACCAGACCAGGCCACCCAGGGCAGTCCTAAGGCCAAAGAGTCCTATAGGAACTCATCCTTTAAACTTCCACATTTGATTTCAACCCTCTAGGTGATTAGGGGTCTACGATCGAGTTTGTGGAGTTTGCGGGGAGTTAAGAAGTGATTTGAATTTCTAAAAGGTGGGTCCCAATTCTAGTCCTCTAAGATAGTCAAAGGAAAAGCCTAAGGCTAGATCCTAAGTACTAAAGGGAAGAAGAGAAGACCTCATCAAAAATGAGGTCAACAGCTGGTTAAGCGCCTGAACCTGCGCTTACGAGCTAGAGCCTCGCGGTTATGCGCCTAGACCTGGAGCTTACACACCAAAAGCCCCGTGGTTAAGCACCGAGACCTTGAACTTACATCGCGGCAGTTACAAAATAGGATTTATTTAATTTTAGGCGCAATTTTGAAGGGTTGTTTTAGGCATCTCTTGGTACAAACGTGGGTAACTTCTTATTGGAGCCAAAATTAAATTAAATTACTCTTGAATGGGTGCATCTCTTACAGGATTCATTGACTCTAGACACAATTTGAAGAGATGCGAAGACACCTGTTGGAAAAGTATAAAAAGAGGACTGATAAATTATAAAAGGGGTTGTTGTTGAGTGTGTGGTTTATGTTTATTGTGTAGGAGAGTTATTTTAGTAACACACTACTCCACTTCACTATTTCTACTTGCTTTAAGATAGTTTGTATTAGGATTAAAAGTAAGAATTGAAGTCCTTAGAGTTGGGCACCAACCTCTAAGGAGTATTGTAAGGAAAAAACAAAGTTTTCAAAGGAACTTCAAGAGTTTAGTGGTGAGTATTTTCAGATAAGTTTTTATCTTTGTTATTACATTTGGTTTTTATTTAAGACTTCTTGTGTTTGCACTATGATTTCTACTTTTAAACCAAGTTGTGATTGTATTTTTTCCATGAATTCTGAGTAGTTTTCTATCTTTTTCCTTAAAATAATGAAGTAATTAAGATATAGATGGATGTTGTGTGAAGTATAGGAAGTCAATATTGGAAGAAGTTGTGATTTAAAACCTTGCACTTAATTTACTTCTTGATTTGGACAATTAAGTTGTTAATATATGTTATGAGAACATGTCAGAACTGGTATGGCATTGTCTTAGTCAAAAATTGGAAAGAATCACGTGAGATTATATGGGTGAGAATGTAGTTCATATGATTGAGTGCAAATAAATAGGGAGATATACTTTGATGGGTGTAGAATTAGAGGACTTTAAGAGTGACAGGCTAAAGACCTCAATTCGATTTATTGTTTTATGTTTTGATACGTGATGTTAGCCATTAGGAGGAGGGAGAAGAGGAGACTATGGACCAGTATCTTTCCTGTCTAGCTCGTCTTCAAGATTACTAAAGCAATAGATTAACCTATGTTCTTTATAGCAACTCTAGTAAAGGTAAAGATTATAGTTGCTCATATTTGGTACAACGTATTTTAGATGCTTCCACAACAAAATTCTGTCTTTTTACTGATTCATAATAAGGAAAAAGATATTTTATTTGCATTTGCTTTCATCTTACAAAAATCTAGTTAAAGTAGTTGTTTACTTTAATTTCAACTTATAAAAATTACCAAAAAGAATTGAACTTACTTTCCTAGAATATTGTCTTTAGTTTGGATTAGATCTTTCTTAAAAAAAGTATAGAATTATTTTTCTGTTTTCTTTGTCAAAGCTATTAATATTTTTGCCTGTGGATTCAATATCTCGAGTTTAATCAGAATGTCCTATATTACTTTCTAACGATATGTATACTTGTGTAGAATCCCATTTTATAATAACAATTAAAACTCTTATTTACATTGGCATCAAGTTTTTGGCGTCATTGTAAAGAAAGAGATATCATTAAAAGACATATAAATTCATATATACAATGTAAGCATAAATATTCGAGATCAAGTTTTCAGCCTCGTTGCCGGGGAAAGAAAGATAGTTTAAATAATATTTGAAGAGAATTTTAAGAAAAAAATATTTTTACTTTTTAAAGTCTTATTTAAACTTGTTAGATTTGTTTTAAGAAATTATTTTGTTGTTTTTTTATTGTTTTGTTTTATTGTGATTTTTAATAGTGTATACGTAGTTTAGGTCCTGAAGGACTTGTGCCTTACGATTCAGAATTAGAAAGAATTATAAGAAAAATAAGAAAAATTAAAAATATAGAAAAAGACAAAAATATTCAAGAAATGGCAAATCAAAATAATCAAAATGCTGAAATCGATCATGAATTTAGACTTTTAAGAGATTATGTTAACCATACAGTAGATGAATTTCATGGTAGCATTCAAAATTCTGCTGTTGCGGCTAATTCATTTGAACTTAAACGTGTTATTATCCAAATTGTATCTAATAATCAGTTTGGGGAGGAACAACTGAAGATCCAAATTTACACCTTGTCAATTTTCTAGAATTGTGTGTTACATTTAAATATGATGGTGTTTTGGATGATGCTATTGGACTAAAACTTTTTCCTTTCTCAATAAGGGATAAAGCTAAGATGTGGTTAAATTTATTAGCAACTGGATCTATCAGAACTTGGGGTGATTTAGCGCAAAAGCTTCTTGCTAAATATTTTCCACCATCAAATACTACAAAGCTTATCAATGATATTACATTTTTTTTGCCAGATTGAAGGGAATCTATTTATGAAGCATGTGATTGTTTTAAATATCTCCTAAGAAAGTGTCCACATCGTTCGATACCAAATTGGTTAATAATTAAAAATTTTTATAATGGATTAGTAGGATCTCTTAGATCTATTATCGATGTTGTTGCTGGTGGTTCATTGATGTCTAAAAAGTTTAATGATGCTTATGCTTTAATTTAAGAAATGGCTACAAATAATTTTCAATGGCCTTCTGAGAGGATAAATCCTAAAAAGGTAGCCAACATTCATGAATCTGATGCTTTTACAGTGTTAGCAAATCAAGTTACTGCAATTTAAAGGAGACAGACCAATTTTGAATGAATTTTCCTCAACCAATTTCAATGATTGAAGAGAATCCATTAGGCCAAATGGTAGGTTCTCAAACATCTTCAGAAATTTGAATGTCATAAACAAACCTAATAACCCATATTCCAATTATAATAAACCAGGTTAGAAGAACCATCAAAACTTTAACTGGAATAACAATAATTTATGTGGTAGTAATCAACAATGGAGAAACAATCAAGTAAACCCATTGGGGAACTGGAACAACCAAGGAAATAATAATTATAGACCTACTTATCCTTTAGGTTTTAATAGTACCTCGTAATTTAAGGAGAAGAAGATGTCTATAGAAGAAGTGGTGTTACAAATGGGAAATCAATTGCAAAGTCGAGAAGCTACAATTAAAAATATTGAGAATCAATTGGGACAAATAGCCAATTTATTAAATAACAAATCCCAAGGAACACTTCCGAGTAATACTGAGATAAATCCAAAGGACAAGAATAAAGAGCAAGTAAAAGCTGTTCAACTGAGAAGTGGAAGAGACTTAGAAGGTAGAGTTTAAAAAGAAATTGAATTAGAGAAAGAGGAGATTGAAGAACCAAAAGAGGGCACTTAGAAAGGTTTGGAAAGACCTATTTCTCCACCAAAAATTAATTTAAAAAAGCCACCACCACTATTTCTTTAGAGACTTCGACAACAAAAGTTGGATAAGCAATTTTCAAAATTCTTGGAGATTTTAAGAAAATTACAATTAATATTCTTTTTGTTGAAGCTTTAGAACAAATGCCAAGGTATGTGAAGTCTTTGAAGGATATCCTCAATAGAAAATGGAGGTTTGAAGATAATGAGACTGTTGCACTTAATGAAGAATGCAGTGCAATAATTCAGAAGAAACTTCTTCAACAGCTTAAAGATCCTGGTAGCTTTACAATTCCATGTTCAATTGGAGACAGATTTTATGGGAAAGCTTTATGTGACTTTGATGCAAGCATTAACCTTATGCCATTATGTATATTTAAAAGACTGGAATTAGGAGAACAACCCCGACCACTATAACTCTGCAGTTAACAAATCGTTTGATAACATATCCAAAAGGAGTTATAGATGATGTTTTAGTAAAACTAGATCAATTTATCTTTCCTGTTGATTTGATTGTGCTAGATATGAAGGAAGATAAAGAGTTACCAATTATTTTGGGGAGACTTTTCCTAGCTACAAGAAGAACAATGATAGATGCGCAGAAAGGGGAATTAACTATGCCCGACAATGATCAAACTGTTACATTTAATATTTTGAAATAATAAAATATCCTGCAAAAGGTAAAGACGATGAATGTTTTAGGATTAATGTAATGAGATATTTGAGTGAATGTCATTTTAAAGTAAATTATGAAGAAAAATTTGAAAGTGAAAAGATGGAACACGAGCAAGAAGAGGAAGCACAATATTCTGATAATTTAAATGAGGAAGATTTAAATTATGTTTAAGAAAGTTTTGAAGTTTTGGACATGACAAAGAAAGATGAATCCTTGTGTCCATCAATTGAAAAACCTCCTGAACTTGAATTAAAGTTACTTCCTGAAGATTTAAAGTATGTCTCTTTAGGTGATTGCTCAACTTTATCTATTACAATTTCCTCAAAAGTAACTCTTGAAGAAGAAGAGAGTTTGCTTGAAACTTTAAAGAAATATAAGAAAGCTTTTGACGGACCATAGCTGATATTAAAGGAATCAGTCCTTCAATTTGTATGCACAGAATCCTTATGGAAGAAAACTATAAACCCAGGGCTGAACCTCAAAGGAGATTAAAACATATTATGAAAGAAGTTGTTAAGAAAGAAATATTAAAGTGGTTGGATGCTGGAATTATCTATCCTATTTCAACTAGTGCATGTGTTAGTCCTATTCACTGTGTTCCAAAGAAAGGAGTAACTTTAATTGTTAATAAAAAGAATGAATTAATACAAGCAAGACAATTTACATGATGGCGAATATGTATTGATTATAGAAAATTAAATCTTGCCACAGGAAAGATCATTTTCCACTACCATTTCTGGATCAAATGTTGGATAGACTAACTGGGCACAAATAATTTATTTTTTTGATGGATATATTGGTTATCACCAAATACAAATTGCTTCTGAGGATAAAAAAAACAATGTTTACTAGTCCTTATGGTACAGTTGCTTTTAGAAGAATGCCCTTGATTTATGGAGTGCCCTTGCTACATTCCAAAGATGTATGATGACAATTTTCTGTGAATTAATTTAAAATGGAATTGAAGTGTTTATGGATGATTTTTTAATGTTTGGAATTTCATTGGAATTATGTATAGAACATCTATCCAAAGTTCTTAAACGCTGTGAAGAAACAAACTTAGTTCTTAACTAGAAAAAATGTCAATTTATGGTATCAGGAGGAATTTTTTTGGGACATCAAATTTTAGAAAAAAGTATGAAAGTAGACCCTACAAAAATTTAAGTAATCGCTAATTTACCTTGCCCAACAAATGTAAGGTAAATTAAGAGTTTTTTAGGACATGTTGGAGTCTACATGTGTTATATTAATGACTTTTCAAAAATTTCTAAGCCTTTATGCTATTTATTGGAAAAAGATGTAATTTTTAATTTTGATGAAAAATTCATAAATGCTTTTGAACTGTTAAAAGAAAAATTAATCACTACACCAGTTATTGTTTCACCAAATTGGGAAAAACTTTTGAATTAATGTGTGATGCAAGTGATTATGCTATTGGAGTTGTTTTAGGACAAAAACATGATAAAATTTTCAATGTCATCTACTATGCTAGTAGAACTCTTAATGAATGTAAAATTAATTATACCACAACTGACAGAAGAGGTATTAGCTATAGTATATGCTTTTGATAAATTTAGATCATATTTAATTAGAACGAAATGTGTAGTGCATAGTGACCATTCTACTATCAAATATTTAATGAAAAAGAAGGATGCAAAACCAAGACTGATAAGATGGATTCTTCTTTCACAAGAATTTGACTTTGAGATAGCAGATATAAAAAGTGTTGATAATCACATTGCTGATCATCTGTCCAGGTTTGAAAATGAAAAATATCTCTGTTCTGATGAAAAGATTAATGAAAAATTTTCTGATGAAAATTTTTTCACTATTAATAAATGGTGTGTTTTGTGGTATGCTAACATTGTAAACTTTATTGTTAGTGATATTATACCCTACGGTTTGACATACCAATAGAGAAGAAATTTTTATATGAAGCTAAGAATTATTTTTGGGACGACCATTTCTATATAAACAAGGAAATGATCTAATTATTTGAAGATGTGTACCATTATAAGAAACTTATGAAATTATTAAAAAATATCATGATTCTGATTTTGGGGCACATTTTGGTGTTGATAAAACTACATATAAAATTTTGCAATTTGGATTTTATTGGCCTACAATTTTTAAGGATATTAATGCTTATATTAAAATTGTGATCGATGTCAGCATGTAGACAATTTTTCTAGAAGAAATGAGATGTCCCTCAATTATATGTTGGAAGTTGAAATATTTGACATTTGGGGATTAGATTTCATGGGACCATTTATACCATTTTTAAAAAATTTATACATATTGATAGCAGTAAACTATGTATCTAAATGGATAGAAGCTATTGCTTTACCTCGATGAGATGCTCAACGCGTTAAAAATTTTTTAAGAAAGAACATATTTTGTAGATTTGGAATGCCAAGAGTAATCATAACTGAAGGGGGAAGTCATTTTGGAGATACAATTATGAAGAAACTAATAAAGAAATATCATATCAACATAAAATTGCTACTGCTTGTCATTCTCAGATAAGTTGTTTGGTTGAATTATCCCATATTGAAATTAAAAGAATTTTGGAAAAATTAGTTAATCCAAATAAAAAGGATTGGTCAATCGAATTTGATTTTGCTTTGTGGGCTTATAGGACTGCATATAAAACTCCTATAGGGATGTCCCCATATAGGTTAATTTTTGGGAAACCTTGTCATTTACCAGTTGAACTTGAGCAAAAAGCATATTGGACTATTAAAGAGTTAAATTATAATTTAAAGGATGCTGGTGAGAAAAGATTATTACAATTAAATGAGCTTGAAGAGATAAGGAATGAACATATGAAAGTGCTAAGATATATAAAGAAAAGATGAAGATGCGACATGATCATAGGATTCTGACTAAAAATATTGAGCCAGGACAACAAGTTTTGTCATATAATGCCAAATTAAGAGTATTTACTAGAAACTTAAGTTTAGTTGAATGGTTCCATTTATTTTAATAAACTTTTATCCCTATGGAGCTGTGGATATTAAAGATTCTAAAACTAAGAAAATATTTAAAGTGAATGGTCATCGACTGAAACTTTATGTCTCAGTTGATCAATTTAAACTTGATGAGAATATGATGTTGGGTCACCCAAAATAAGTAATGGGTATGTCGGGCTGACGACGTTGAACCAAGCGTTTTATGGGAGGCAACTCATAGTTATCGATGTGCTTTGTTTTAAGTTTGTTTTGTGTGTTTTGTTTGATTTGAAGTGAGAGTTATATGGTAATATTTTGATTATATTATGTTATTGGAGATTAATGAGACCTTAATTTATAAATTGGATGAGTTAAAATTTTGATTTGGATATTTAGCTGACATGTGTTAAATTGAGCAGTGGCGACTAAGTGCCAGAAGTTGACACTTACGCGTCGGAGTTACAAAAAATGTGAAAAATGAGGTTCTAGAAGCCCTAACATGGGGAAGTTGTATGGAACATTATTTTATGGTTTGTGAATGTGAGAGGATGATTCTAGAGCATACAATGTCTATAAATAGAGATTGAATTAAGGGATATTCATTCTATTCTAAATTTTTAACCAAAAAACTTAAAGAAGAGTTTAAGTTACAATAATGCCTTCTTGGGAGAGTGAAATTAAGAAGAAGGAGGATGCAAAAAAGAAGTTTATTTGTGAAAAATCACAAGAGTTATACAACGCATTTCTAGTTGTTAGTATTCAAGGAATAACAGAGAAGATTGCAAAGATCGAGGCTGATGTAGCATCAATCAAAGAAAAGGTAAATGAAACTAACGCATAATTAGTGCATATTGGATGACAGTTAAAGATGCAATCTAGTCATACTAGTAATATTGAAGAGGCGGAAAAAGCGATGTTTTTGAAGAATAAATCGATAGAAGAAGATTCAGTAAGAGTTTTCAACCATTGTCCATTTTATTAAATTTATATACCTGACCCACTTTTTAATGTTTACAAAAAGAGCAACGGCACAAAAAACTTGATCCCGCTTAATATATATTTAATTTTTTTGATGGAATGTATAATGTGGATTCTACGCAAGTATACGTATCGTATCAAGTAATACAGGGCTCTAGTGGAGTCCTGGTTATCGATCCCACAGGGAAGTTTTAAAAGATTTGTAACAGCTAAATTTAAAGGATTTACTTACTAAGATAGTATATGGAATGCTTAACTAAAGCGATCTAAAGTAAACTAATGCTTTAAAAAAAGTTGATTTAAAGATTTCATAAAAAGTATCCTTCCCCTTATTTTTAGAAACTTAAGTGAATGATGAATTCAAATAGATTTTTTTATTGTATTATGACAAATAGGAGCATTCCTATTCTTTACCCTTTGGTCCAGGTGTAAAGAACATTGACTAGTCCTATGCTTGATTACTGAATCTATGGCTAGGCTGGGAGGATACTGGCTGCCACTTCAGAGCTCCCACGTTCCCCTCACCTGAGGACTAACTTCTACACTTCAGCTCTCAAACAATAGGACCAAATTGAATATTTTAGTCTCTCACACTAAAATGTCCAATTCTACGTCCGATAAATAATATTTCCCTATTTATTTGCACCCTCCTTCCAAGGCTTTTGACTTCCCTGAATATTTGATGTAATCTTTACTATAGTTGATAATTCAACATATTTTAACAATTCAATTGGCCAAATTGAAAGTAAATTAAGTTTTAAGTAAAAAATTATCACAATTTATTTTAATATATTAGGCACTTCTATTTAATTTCATCAATTCACATAATTTCATAAACAAGGAGAAAGACTAAGAAAACTACTTAGAATGCATGGGAATTAAACAAAACATGAATTTCATTTAAAGTTAACAACAATAAACAAAGATACTTATCTCAATTTCCTCCCCAAGCAGACTCCTTGAAGTTCCTTTGACTTTT
Organism: Papilionanthe hookeriana x Papilionanthe teres; assembly: GCA_022702705.1. NCBI lineage: Eukaryota > Viridiplantae > Streptophyta > Magnoliopsida > Asparagales > Orchidaceae > Papilionanthe > Papilionanthe hookeriana x Papilionanthe teres. The sequence continues at coordinate 43,254,963 of CM040430.1, read as the reverse complement.
CCTTCTAGTACAGCACACTTCTTAACTCACTACTTACACTTACTTACACTAAACTTCAACTTAGACTCAAAAGCACACTAATAGAATACTCTAAGACTCCTAAAATAGACACACCACATACTAAAATTCATCCTCTATTTATAGAGGTAGACAAAGGTTCAAGGGGTACTTAAGCACCTCTTCAAAAAGCGTCCAGGTTCAATGTATCTGGCATTTTGAACTGTCTCGCCGTCGGCGAGAAACGACCTCGCCGTCAGCAGGGCTTCTAGAGGTCTTCAAACCGCGCGATCTCGCTGTCAGCGGGCTCGGGCTCGCTGTCGGCGAGGTAGTTGCAAACATTTAAGAAATTCTCTTTATAATCTCGCCGTAGGTGGGCTCGATTTCGCCGTCGGCGACTTAGTTCATTTTGCATGTATTTCTTCCTTTTTGATCCAAATTTGCTCTATTTTATGCTTTTTCTTCCATCACTTATAAATATTCGTTCCTGCAATAAAATAAAGAAAATACATTTCTTTAAAGTGCAATTTCATAAAAAATAGGTATGAATTTCTTAACATATTTTTCTGTGATCAAAATCCCCCAAACTTAATTATTACTTGTCCTGAAGTAATTTTTATACTAAATAAAAACAATGATTTTTGTAATAGAATTTGTCAATTCAAATAAACTATGAATTAAATTTAAATAATACTTTAGTAAAGTTAAATAGAAATATTTTTAAGTAATTAAATTAACTTTATATATATAAGATTATTTAGTTATCAGATCTAAGATTTCTAGCTCTTTATTTATTTCAGGAAAGACTATATTTAAAAGAGTAATCTACTTAAGATATTTAGATGATAGGAAGTTTAAGAAAACACTATTTAGTAAAATACTAATCTATATATATAAGTTTAGAAATATACTTGAGTTTTACCCTTTAGGTTGATTCCATTGAAGCCAATTTTTGATAAGGCATCTCCTCGAAGCTTCTCCTCACTTTATATATATATATATATATATATATATATATATATATATATATATTTCTTTTTGGATTGATTTTCAATCCTTCTCTTTTTCTTTTTCAAGTGAGGATTACTATATCTGGATACCCTGTTAATAATTTTGAACTTCAACTTTCTCTTCATAAATTTGAAACTTAAAATATTTCTTTGCTTATATGTATTTCATAACCTTTACTTCATTGAGTTTCAATCTCTTCTTTTTTACCTAAATACATAAGAATTTCAATTTTAGAATATAGTTTCCATCACTTTAAATAGTTTACTATATTCTTATTCCTTTTAACTAAATATCTTATTCTATTAAATTAATTTGGATTTCTTGAAATATTCTATTCAACTTTCTATAATAATTATATAAATTAATTCAAGTTACTGAATTAAAAATTATTACAGAAAATCAAATAATAATAATTTTTTTTAAACATAGAAATTGAGAACAATTTAATAATTAAATTTGTATTTTTCCTTCCCCAAAATTAAATTTTTCTATCTATTTCTAAATGGTGAAAAGGAAAATATACAATGAATCATACCTTTGAGCTTTAGGTATTTCTTTTCCTTGAAATTTTTGCAGGCTTTTTCATTATTTAAAGAACCTGTATTGTTAGTATTCTTCCATATATATAGTATTTAAAAGAGAGTGCTGGGTAAAGAAAATTTTTAAATAAGTATAAAAACACAAATAGATTAAAACTTAATCTTCTATTCACATCCAATCAACTGGGTTACTAAAAAAATCTAAAATTAAAGTTCACAATTTATAAAACTTAAACAACACATTTAAAGAAAAACTAACATGCTACCTTAAAGAGAATTTGCATACTAATTTAACATATATAAAAAGTCTAACATAACAGCTTAAGCAATTTAAAACAAAAACACCAACTCCACAGTCTACAGAAAGTACATAACAATTACACACAAAGTAATAAAGTTCTTAAAATAACAATTAACCTAAACAAACCAAATAAAGTCTCTAATCTTCAGCATCAAAATCCCAAACTATATCATCTCCCTGATCTCCAAGCTGAGAAGGCTGAGCGAGCTGATACTGTGTGTAGTGGGGGCATTCGGAGAAAAGACAACATCTAATTCACCTCTCCTGTAACGACGTTCAGCCTCATAATATGCTATTTCGTATTCTGAATGTCGCTGGAGATATTCACTATCATAATCATGTCTTCTCTCCAAGCCTTCAATCATTTGGTCCATATGCTCCAGTTTTTCTTCTATTTTCTTAAAACTTTTCCACTGTAAAGTCATCTCATTCATCAAATCTTGAAGGGTTGGAGTACTATAGGGAGGTGGGTCATAACTAGTAGATGGAATATCTCTACTTGAAGAAGGTACATAGTTCCTTGTCCCAGATCTCCATCCTTCGTGGGATTCATATTTCTTAATATTAGCCAGAGTAATGGGTTTCATAGGCTCAGCCCATTCCTCATCATCTCTTACCTCTACCCCAGATAATTGGCAGAATGCATAGATAAGAACAGGATGTCCTAGTCCTCCTCCACTTTCACTTCTTGAGGTGGCTAATATATTCTTATAAATTACACTTCCCACATTAATACTTTTTGGTTCGAATACGAAATTCGAACCGCTTTCTATCTCTTGTTACCTCACTATGGTGGTAAGTAGGTAACAAAGTAGAACAAATAAAATATTGCCAGGCTTTAGATGATGCATTTAACATAGAAAGAGGGAAGTTTACCCGTTCTAGCTGCTTTATCTTCCAAACTCCTTTCCCGTCAGTGAGAAAGTTTATCACCTCTTCTAGTGGTCCTTCCATTGTTCCAAAAGTATCATAGTCACTAGTATACAGGTCACGTACCTCATAAAACGAATTAATCCTAGCAGCACAGAATTCAACCAAAAATCCTCTTACTTTGATCGGTGCATCTTCAATTTCAGTCAGATTGGCATAAAATTCTTTGACAACTTCTACTAAGCCCTGTTTGTCATGAAACAGAAATTTTCTCATCCTCTTTCTTTAATTATTCGCTCAACTTCTCCTCCAGGACTTTTGAAAACTCGATCTTGAATGCATGTTCTGGCTTGAATATTGTGAAAATATCTTGATTGTTCCCTTGCATTCACAAAATGAATTTCTTCATAATCCAACCTTCATCTTTATCGAGGACATTTTCGATCTGTGAAATTTGCAAAAAAAAATCTTAACTAAACTCCTAAATATTACTAAGATGGCTTCCAATAGTTACTAAAATCCATTTAAATCGATCTCCATGAATTTCTTTTAAGTATTTTCTCCATATTTAGAATTTTTCCAAAATTTCCTAATGTAGAATAAATTCATGGTGAAAATAAAAAATTTTTACATAGGAGTGAAGCACTTACCAAGGGGAGATGAAATCTGGTGTCAAAAAGTGTTGAAATCGCCTCAAATCTAAGATCTCACGAGCCCTAGGTCGATTTTTTCGAAGTTTTTAGGAAGGGGATGATGAATAGTGTCGGTTGACTGGTCAAATATAGGACATTTCACGATCTCATTGTAGGCAAGATTTTTCTCGCCGTCGGCGAGCTAATTAATTTATCAAGGCCAAAGTTTCTGGAAAATCTCACCGTCAGCGAGATCGTTCTCGCTGTCAACGAGCTTTCCCTCGCTATCGGTGGGATAATTCTCGTCGTCGGCGAGTTCCCAAAAATTTTAAATATTTAAAATTCTTCAATCATTTTCAACCTCGATTTGGCTCTAATTAATATTTCGATCACTTAATTTGATTATTTAGTATGAAGATTAGATACTTATACTCACAAAAAGTTCACACAAACAATATAACTTTATATATGAAATCCATAATACTTACAAAATTCACACTTTTAGACACTAACACTTAAGACTTCAATACTTCAAACTCTCATAAATACTCAGCATTGCAATCCACACCACAACACTCTAAATGCTGAGACATAACAAATACATATAATTTCATTAAATTTGAGATGATCAAATTTAAAGTTTAAATCATAGTAAAACCTAAATCCAAATCAACACATATATACACACAAATATAACATAAGATAGAAATCTTTACTACTCCTCAGTGTCTGAACTAACATCCTCTCCGATATTTCCGATGTGACGCAAGTGCACAAATAGATTGTAGAAAGGCTCGAAAGGGAATTCGCGAGTAGATTCTTCATCAATCCACCCTTTACGTCTCGGTAAATGAATAAAACTGGCCTCTAGATGTTCGGTATGATCAAAGTGCTCCTTCATCCTCCGATCAATGTGATCGAACATATCGGAGATATTATCGATGGAATTCATCACGTTTTGCAACTCTTTCTCTAATCCTTTAATCTTTTTCAGAATGAAATTTGTTTTATCAGTAAGGGGCCTCACTAAAGGATTGTTCTGTGATGCTCTATCAGAAATTATGGTAATCTCATCATTGTTATCCAAAGTTGGAAACATATCCATAGGATCGAGTGGTTTCCATGGCAAAAGTACATTTTCCCACGCCTCATAAGAAACTTGGTATCGATCGCATAAAACAAATATAGTCGATGGGTGTCCAAGTCCATGAACTGACCCATGCACAATCAATCCCAATGCAGACTTTACTATAATTGATCCAACATTGATAGGTAATACAATTTGAATACAATAATTTAATATAGTGCATTCCTTTGAAACCTTATTTGCCCTCATAGTGGGTAATAATTTTGATGAGATAAAGAAATGTCAATGCTTCGAGACAGGGTTAAGAAGTGATGCAGAGAAACTGACATACCCGTCTTCGCGCAACTCCCAATATTTTCTGATCTCATTATATAGGTTTAAAATTGTGATGATTCTAATTAAAAATTGAATAGTAAGATTTATTTTAATATTACAGACTCACTAATTTGTATATAATTAAAATAAAAGACAACCATGGGTTTTCTCCCATAAAGCGCTTGGTTTAACGTCGTCAGCCCGACCTAATTTTAATTAGTAATCAGGTCGACTAAACATTAAAACCTCTTTAAAATTTGGTCTTCTACCTTTGAAATATGGTTTTAATCTATGTTCGTTTACCTTAAATCTATGTCCTATTTTTGGATCTTCAATTTCTATAGTTCCATATGAAAATATTTGAGTTATAGTGAAAGGTCCTAACCATCGAGATTTTAATTTCCCAAGAAATAATTTCAATATGGTATTATATAGCAAAACTTCTTGTCCTAGTTCAAAATTTCTCTGATTAATCTTCTGATCATGCCATAATTTCATCCTTTCTTTATAAATCCTATCATTATCATATGATTCATTCCTTAAATCTTCTAATTCATTTAATTGCAACAATCTTTTCTCACCAGCTTCTTTCATATTATAATTAAATTCTTTAATCGCCCAATATGCTTTATGTTCAAATTCAACTGGTAAGTGGCAAGTTTTTCCATATATAAGCCTGTAAGGAGTCATTCCAATTGGAGTTTTATAAGCAGTCCTGTATGCCCATAATGTAGTGTCTAGGCTTATAGACAAGTCCGATCTATTAGGGTTTACAGACTTTTCTAAAATACGCTTAATCTCTCGATTAGAAACTTCAGCTAATCCACTAGTTTGTGGATGATAAGCAGTTGATATCTTATGAATAATATTATATTTTTCTACTAGTTTGTGAATATATTTATTTCTAAAATGAGTTCCTCCGTCAGTGATAATCACTCTCGGCATTCCAAATCTAGTAAAAATATTTTTCATTAAAAATTTTAAAATATTTTTAGCATCACACCCAGGTAAAGCTTGCGCTTCAATCCATTTGGAAACATAATCAACAGCTACTAATATATATGAGTTTCCAAATGAAGGAATAAAAGGTCCCATTAAATCTAATCCCCGAACATAAAAAATTTCAACTTCTAATATAAAATTCAGAGGCATTTCAATTTTTCTTGATATATTTCATACTCTTTGGCATTTGTCGCAGGTTTTTATATATCTGTATACATCTCTAAATAGAGTAGGCCAGTAGAATCCAGACTATAGAATTTTATACGCAGTTTTATCTGTCCCAAAATGTCCTCCAAAATCATAATCATGACATTTTTGAATAATTGGTTCAGTTTCTTCATAAGGCACACATCATCTAATAATTAGATCCTTACATTCCTTATAAAAGTATGGTTCATCCCAAAAGTATGTTTTAGTATCATGAATGAATTTTTTCTGTTGTTTCAAAGTTAACATAGGTGGTAAAATGTCACTTACAATATAATTTACTATATCAGCATACCAAGGTATTTTCCACTCATTTATATTATAAAGTTGTTCATAGGGAAAACTGTCTATAATTTCATTATCAGTATCAGATAATTCATGATATTCTAATCTTGATAAATGATCAGCAATT